>JAQQSU010003074.1:0-14476 GCA_028627135.1 Pseudochirops cupreus | reverse complement strand
GTTTTGGAGTTCCAGGATTGGTTTAGAGTCCTATTTTATGGGTATTTTGGGGTGGCTATGTGAGAGCTGCGATATGTTGCTGCTTCTACGCCGCCATCTTGGCTCCACCCCCTTTGGTCATTATTATTATCTAGTCTACAGTGAGTTTTTCTTGGCTGGTTACCTTATTGAGGGCCTTCAGCTCCCATCTTCTCTTCTTCCAACTATTCTCTACTTCCTTGAACTCCTGCCCCATCACGCTTTAGTCATTATTTAAAAAGGCAGCACAGTATAGTGGTGCTGGAATGCTGGACTTGGAGTTTCAAAGACCTGAGTTCAAATAAATCCTTCTTTAAACACTAGGTGATTCTGGGCAAGTCTTAAGCTCTCTGAATCTTAATGCCCTCATCTTCGTGAGTAGGTTGGACTCAATGACCTCTAAGATCCCTTCAAACTCTAAATCTATGATCTGTTGCTCATTGTGATCTAGGACCGTTCTTTACCTGTTAGTAATTAATCTCTAACAATAAACTAGTTAAGTCTTAGATAGATAGATATAGATTTACATATAGACAGATAGACACATATGTATGCGTTTATGTATCAGCCAAGACATCTGACCTAGGGACAAGGACGTGAACAAATAAGAGGTTTTCTTTAGTGAACTCAAGTAAGAAAAATGTGAGTTAGGTTTTATAGTGGAAAGAAAATAATTAACTCCCATCAAATCCAGTTATTATCTGGATTTGTGTTGTTGATACTTTCAACCAGCTGAAGTCTCGCAAGTCCCAAAAGTTTTCTGTAGGATTTGAGCATTTAATGAAAGATGGTTTAGAACTGAATTCAAAGACATTGAGGGGAGTGGGATATCATAGGATTTATTTCATCAGAGTAAAAGAAAAGGAATTAGCACATAAAACCTGAGAAATGGACAAGTCTCCTACCCATCCTTACTTACACCAACCATCTCATATTCCTAGCTTTTCTTTGAGCAGCAGGGATAAATGTCTGCAAAATAGAGACCATGTCTGTATATCAACTAAACCAGCTCTAACCAATAAAACAACCAACAGCTAGTCAAGCTCTATAGTCCAGGATCAAGGTGGTTTTTCTTACTATTTTAGCATATCAGCATAAGTGTTCTAACAAAAGCCAACATTCATGATGCACATATCATATGCCACACACCATGTTGGAGATAGCAGAGGCAAAGCAACATCAACAAACCCCAACAAACAGCCAGACCCTTTTTAATACTTTAAGAACTGATGGGCATTTCGGAATTTTAGTTCAGAAGGCCAAGCATTCCTTCTCAACTGCGAGAAAGATTTGGACTATCAAGATATCTGAGCTGGAAGGTGGAGTTGGGTCACACCCAAGAGTTTTTAAAAAGAGCTCACACTGAATGCTAGAAACTAGACTGAAAGGAAGGGTCAGGAACTATATGAGATGAGGACTAGAGCAACAACAGCAGTGGAAGAGAGAGCATCCCCAGCCCTGCCTCTAAGAATCAGAGGTGTGGGTCAACAAGTGAAAGGAAAAACTTAAAGGTGAGCTGAGGTGTGAGAAGAGGGAGTGACCAAGGTGTGCCCTTGTGTCTCTGAAGGCCTGTCATAAAAGAGGACCTGGATTGAAGGTAATGGTTGTACTTACTGGTTTAAGAACTAAGGAAAGTTCTAAAAGGTGTTCTTTTCTGCTGCCTTCCCCTTCCTGTGCCTGCACTGTATGTACAGATAAATAGATAGATAGATAGATAGATACTATACTTGACTCACTCCTACCTAAACATTTCTTATATCTTGATTTTGTCTCAAATATATAGAAGCCAGGAGTTAAATGGAAATACACCAATTTAATTTAAGTTAAAGAACCAAATCTCAGTCCAAAGAACCAAATCTCAGTCCAAATAATAGGAATTTCCCTATCTAGGGGCTCTGGATTATTGTGATTTATTAATAACCTTTGTCTAACATAAGCTCCATAAAATAGCAGGGAAAGGGACTGCATACTTCTGAAAGCCATTATATTGCTCCTAGGCTAAAAGAGTGTGCTGTAGATCTCTGTGGAAGAGAGAGCAGTGACCAAAGAAAAAAATCATAACATAAACCATCCCCTAGGGAGCAGATAAGCAAGGCCTGGGAAGGATTCAGCTCAAGCTCATTCTAGAAGGGAGGAGGCAGAAAAGATTGAGCATCACAGAGAAGCCTCCACACTGACACCCACCAGTGTTATGCCTACCTTTGAAGAGATGACATCCTTGGAGAGAAGAATACAAGAAGAAGAAAAGAATGTTAAAGAAAAGCATTCACGTGGGGCTTAGTTACTGAGTTGATTTTTGTCAAATTTCTCATATGATGCTGTCTTTCAAAGCTGTTACTTGGAGATATCAAACATGAGCACCTGTCAAGTAGAAGTGTTCAACAAATGTTTATGGAGTAAATGAATTAGATTTTACTAAGCTTGACATTTAAAGGGGGAAAAAAAAGACAATTCCATGTCAAGAACTTCAACATGTACAACACTTTGATCTAAAAGGTTGAGTGTTAAAATTATGTAGAGTCATAACTAGAATAACCCAATAGGGTTTTGCCCTAGGGTCTCAACCTAGTGCCCACCATCACCACTATCCTCAGGGATATTTAATAATTAAATGAATGAATAAAAAGCATTCCATTAAGCAACTATGTACTAGGCACATGAGAGGAGAGGTATCAGGCAATAGAAGCCCGTACCCTTTCTGGTAGCAATGGCACTATTCATTTGAATCATTACCAGAGCAAGAACAAAAAGCAGAAAGGAAGGGAAGGGTTTTCGAGGTGCCTACACCTCATTAGGACAGATGTAAAGATGCATCCATAAACAAACTCTGATTTCCTGGTGGATGGTTTGATGTGATGAGAAATATGTTTTGAAACTGGCTAAAATATGGAGTTGGGGGGGGGGGTTCATTCACTCACTCATCAATCAGGAATAGTCTGTGATTACTGGTTAGTCTTTGGCAGTTAGACTCCTTCAACCCACCTTTACCTTCTTCCCCTCCCACTGCCACCCAATCCCACAACAGAATGTCCTTGTATCACCTGGCCTGAGGAACCTCACCACAAAGGATATCTCTCAATGAGGCATCATATATATGGGGCTACATAACTGATCAGCACTGTCCCAAGGGTGTCTACGTCTCTGTTTCCCCCATTTTCCCAATTTACCCCATGTTAAAGCTAGTTAAGGTGTATAATTTCTGGCTAAAGATAAGTGAAAGGGTTATCGTTGAATCATTTCAGTCATGTCTGACTCTGGGTGACTCCATTTGGGGTTTTCTTGGCAGAGATACTGGAGTAGTTTGCCATATCTTTCTCCAGCTCATTTTACAGATGAGGAAACTGAGGCAAACAGGGTTAAGTGACTTGTCCAGGATCACATAGATAATAAGGGTCTGAAGTCACATTTGAACTCAGGTCCTCCTCACTCCAGGGCTAGCTGCTCCATCCACTGTTAGCCACCTAGCTGACACTGGCACCAACTAATACCTGAGGGGTCAGGGTACATAGATATTGTCCATCCCTCCTTCCACAAATAATGCAAGGCAAAAGATGAAAATTCTTTCAACCCGAGCAAACTGTTTTGTAACTACCAATTGAGAAGTGTCAAATATACTAAGTACTAGGTCATTTGTTGACATCTATTCAGAAATGGAGTCCTAAATGACTAGACCTTGTGATTCTGGGGTATGTTTACCAAATTGCTATAAACTGTATATCTGTTTTCTGAATTTTAGCACAAAAAAAACCCCACATGAATTTAATTCAACAAGTCATTTATTGAATGCCAATTATGTGTCAAGCATTGTGCAAGTCACCAGAATTCAAAGACAAAAACAGAACAGTTTCTGACCTCAAAGTGTTTACATTCCTTTGTGGGGAATAAAGGGAGAACAACATGTGCACAGAGAAATTGATACAAAATATATACAAAAAGTAATTTGGGGGATGAGAAGAGTACCAGCAACTGTGGAGATCAAGAAAGGCCTCATTCAGGAGTTGTCACTTGAGCTAAAACATGAGGAGAGGAAGTGAGGGATTCTAAAAAGCAAAGGTGAGAAGAAAGAACATTCCAGGCATAGGGAACATCTACTCAAAGATTCAGAGAAGGGAGATGGAAACCTTTGAACAGAGAGGAGCAAGTAGGCATGGAAGGCAGAGAGTATGAATGGGACTATAGTCAAATCACTCTGGAAACCAGCCACGCCGGCGTCAGAATGTGAAGAGTTTTAAATGCCAATCAGATTCGTTTCTTAGTAAAGGTAATAAGGAGTCCTTGAAGCTTCAAAACATCTTCAGGTGTGGGCTATTTCAGTTGGCTTCTCAGCTGGCCCACCAAGCTGCCAAGAGGTGTTTCATAGCCATGAAGGATCCTAGGCTTCCAAAGAGTAATGGATAAGCTTTTACCGCTCCAGCTTCTGCCTGGCGAAAGGAAAATGCTCATTAGAGCAACAACCCCTTCTCCAATGAACCTTGTTTGGTTGCTATTGTCCTTATGAATATTTCCTTTCTGAAGGAGCGCCACATTAGGAGTGAGACTAAAAACAGAGCTGTGATTTTTTTTTTCACAGGGATACTACTGGAGCTGGGGCCCCAATTTTACTTAATTTTTTATTGTCTCCATGTATTTGCTCAAGGCCATTCCCTACTCTGGAAATGCATTCTTAATTCCCACACTTATCTTTACCACATGACATTGTAGGCATTCTTCTTTATGACCTAGCTCAAAGGCCATCTCATCCATGCAGTCCTTCCTTGATTCTTCTAGTCAGAAAAAAATTTTTCTTCCTTAGAATTTTGTTGTGCACATACCGTGTTCTATTTTGTGTTATAATTAAGTTGTATATAGAAGACAAAGTTTAGAGGATGCTTAGGGTAGTTGGAAGTGAACTGGCCTCAGAGTCAACAATTCATGTTCAAGCCCTGCCTTTTACATATGCAGGTTGTTTGACTCAGAACAAGTCACTTAAGCTCTCAGGATGCCAGATAACTGTCTTACACTGTAAGGGTCAGAGCCGTTGCCAATCTTTATTGGTAGAGGGAGTTTCTTCATTTCTTGCTTATACTAAGGAAGTGATAGATCAAAAGAAAAAAGTATAATATGGCTTTTATCAGGCTCTGACAGAACAAGACTTAAACATGCCATAAGGCTATCCACTACTCTTTGTTTTTTCCCCACACTAATCTAGCCACCTTTGATGACTAATTCGGTTTCCTAGAAACTGGAAATGAATATACGTGGAAGAGGTAACCTAACTAGGGGACAAGAGAATTCTGTGGCCTAAAGCCATGTCTGCAAGTATAACTTAATAAATTGATATTCTGGTTTACAAATTAATCTCTTGAATTCTAACCCTGCCTCAGTCACTTTCTAGCTGTGTAATTCTTGGCAAGTCATTAATCTCTCGGATCCTCAGTTTCCATATCTATAAAATGAACATAATAACATCATCTATGCCACAGGTTTCTGTAAGGCTCAAATGAGGTAACATGTAAAGTGTTTTGCAAGTTTTAAAGCATGATATAAATTCTAGCTATCATTATTTTTTATCATTGTAAGTTTGATAAGCATGAAGTAATTTCCCAGAGAATGTCCATGTGACCTGATAATATCCAGTTCTTGAACACGCCAAGCTCTGACCCGACCTTGGACTAAGGTAATTCCACCAAGGTCAAATATTCTTATAAGGCCTTGCCTGAAATAAAAATTTCAGAGTAGCATATGTAATCTAAACAGATATCACCATAAATTCTTTCTATTAACCTAAACCCAGGACGTTTTCAAAAAGACTTAGGTTTTCTTACATTGATAACAAGATCTAAAATTCCTTATGACCTGGAAAAAGGGAAAAAAGTTCTAAGTATTTCTTCCAAGAATCCCAGAATCCCAGAGTTGGAAGGGACCTCAGAGATCACCTAATCCAATCCAACTCATTCCTGCATAAGAATCCCCTAAAATATCCCTGACAAGTGGTCATTCTTTGTTTGAAATACATTAATGAAGGGGAGCTCACAACCTCCTGAAGAAGCCAAGTACAATTCTGAATTGCTCTAATTGTTAGAAACCTGTCTTTTTATGAATTGGAAACATTGATTGCTCCTGTTTCTGTCCTTTGGGACCAATCAGAACCAGCCTAATCCCTCTTTCACAGGGTGGTCTTTCAAATACTGAAAGACAGCTGTCATGTTACTCCTGCTCCCAAATCTCCCCTTCTCCAGGCTAAACATTCTCAACTTTTTAAACTGATCTTCCTATAAACTAATATCAAAGCCCTTTCACTACCTTCTTGGTTTTGTCCTCTAAATGCTCTCTAGCTTCTCAATGTTCACTTGAAATTCCTTCCCCATGCTCAGCTCACACAAAAATGGCATATGGCTCAAATAAGCAAACAAAAAGATACATTGGCAGATTTTTTTTCCCACACTGTGGAGTCACAATAAACCTATCTCAGGTAGTTTCCCTAAGATCTTCTGGTTCCATCCTCAGAAACTTTTCCAGACCATTATTTCAAAGAAGAGATTCAAGTCAAGATGCTGAAAGAGGGAGCATTTAAAGAGCCTTAATTTGCTAGTTCCACCCCCACATGTTTCTCTGTTCCATCCTGAAGAGTTACTTCCTGGAAATGTGAAAATGAAACCCTGGGACTTTTTATGGTTACTTTTCTTAGACGTTGAGGGGAGAGCAAGTAAGGTCTAATTTTCTTCTTAACCTGCTAAAAACTTTCCAGGTCTTAAGTCTACTTGGAATACGCAAAATGGGCTTGGCACCACATTATATACAGTATACATGGGCTTTCTCTTAACTCTCCTGAATAGAGGGGAAACCCTAACCTGACCTATGGGCTATGATGGCTGGAAGGAATCTTCATCTACCGTGCCAAAAGAAAAGTTTTATTCCCCACCCCAGCCTCCCCACACCCTCACATTAATCCATCTCCCATATTTATTTTATTTTATTTTTCAATTAACAAAAGTGTCTTTTCTTTCCCTTCCATTTCTCCTAGAACAACAACAACAACAAAAACCCCTTATAATAGATATACATAGTCAAAAAAACCAAGTTGCCACATTGGACATGTCAAAAAATATGTCTCCACCTGAACTCTAATTCCATCACCTACCTGTCACCCACCTTTCATTTTAAACTCAATTTACCCACCATCCGTACTTTCTGGCACACTTGGTAGTTTTACAAACCCCACCGAGGTCTCAGTCTCCTCCAGTAACATAACCCAGGGGAGCTTTAGATCCTTAAGGACCTGGATCAGGGAGAGAAGTCCTCTAGATTATGCCTGCAAAACTCTCAAACTTGCCAGGAGTCATGAATGGAGAGACATATTGAAGTTGGTCCAAAACCCCAGGTTAATCACCAAAGGCCTTTGGTGAAAGAGAAGTTTTCCTAACACCAGTAATAGATGTCTTTGAATTAACTAAGGGACAGGGCTGAACCATCTACAGGCTCAGCTACAACATAAGATAGCCTTCCCATGGTTCTAGTTTATTAAAAGGCACTTGGACGCATGTCAGATCTTTTGAGCTGCAGCCTCACCCATGTGAATGGCATGGTGAGCCCAAGCAAGAGTGTTATCTTAGACAGAACAGCAACATAGATTTTATGCTTGATGAATTGTTGACTACTAGCCTAAGGGAGAAAGAGACCTATGGCAAATTTATTAAAGACACATGTTTACAATTCTATTTTCTAAAGGGGTTATCAGATTTTTAAAGCCTACCTAAACCAAATTTAAAATTTAGAAATTTGGAAGAATTGTTCTATTTGGGAGAAGCCAGGGCCTCAGGAGTTCCTCCCATCCATCCTCTGTTCTCTCGATTATTTACATTTTTATGTAGTACAAAATGGAAAGTGTGCTGGATTTGAAGTCAAAGGATCTAGTTTTAAATCTTAGTTCGATCACCTACTATTTACCTAGGACAAGTTACTTAACCACTTTAGATGCTCTTTCCTCATTTGTAAAATGAAGGGTTGAATTAGATGACCTTAAAAGTTCATTCCAATTCTAAATCTATATTCTTTCTGTACAAAATTGTTGCAGAGGGGTCTTGATTGGTCTGTTAATATTTTCTTCCCTTTTAGTTCCTATAATTACACAAAGAGAGGCTGCATTGATTGGAGGTATTACACATAGCAATAGTATGTGACTTGCTTGGCATCGCACATAGAACAGCTGGTCTTCCTGATACACATGCCAATGCCTGGTTTCCTACTATGAAATTCAAACTGGTAAAATAGAAATGACCTTTCATTTATCAAGGACTTAAAATCAAAGTAAAAGTCCATTTACTTAAAAACTAGATTTGGGAATAGAGGCATTTACCGAAATACAAGTTACGAATTTGTTGATCTTCCCTGCTGAGGAGACTAGCTGACATTTTACACACATTATAAATGTTCCGTATTTATTGAGCCACCTTCAGTCCCCTTTTACCTATAAGATCAAAACTTTCCTTTACGTTAGAAGTCTGGTTATGTAAAATTTCAAAAAGGAACAAGGCAAATTCCCACTTCTCTTTAGAGCCTAGCAAGCCAATTGGGGGTCGACATTTAGTTTAGTTGTAAGGATGTGTGGTCCCTCCAGGAAGTTGCAGTTAAATTTCTTTCCCTTTTCATGTAGAATGACAGGGGGCACTATGGTACAACCTTAGTATCGTTCTCTTGAGTTTCTGTTAGTATTTTCTTCCCTTTTAGTTCCTATAATTACACACAGAGGCTGCATTGAATACTTACCAAGAGCACTGAATGGGAATCAGGTGACCTGTGTTCTAATCCCAGCCCTGTCACTAATTAGCTATGCAGCATTGGGAAAGTCATTTAACTTCTTCTAGGACGCTGTTTCTTCTTGTGTAAAATGAGGGGATTGGATTAGACAACCATTAAAGTCTCTTACGATGGTTCCTGTGTAGGTAGCAAAGTGGCTAGGCTTTTGGACTTGGACTCAGGAAGACTTGAGTTCTAATCCTGCCTCTGATACTAACTGTATGTACTTGGAGAAGTGATTTAATCTGTAAAATGGGAATTATAATAGTAACTGATTCACAAGGTTTTTTTTTGCTTTTTTTTTTTTGGAGGAGGGAAGGTAGGGCAATTGGGGTTAAGTGACTTGCCCAAGGTCACATGGCTAGTTTTTGTGTTAAGTGTCTGAGGTCAGATTTGAATTTAGGTCCTCCTGACTCCAGGGCCAGCGCTGTACTCACTGTACCAACTAACTGCCCCCACAAGGTTATTTTTGAGGATTAAATAATATATGTAAAGCAAAACTTAATGTGCTATATAAACACTGGTTATTATTACTAAAAGTAATAAGAATTTATGATTCTGTAGCACCTGTTCTGGGGTCAGCTTCTCTAACCTACACTCACACTCACAGGCTGGAATCTCTAAAGGTAATTTGATGACTATTTTCAGGATTCTAAGGGTAACCCTGAGGGGTTATGGCTTCTAACAACAGAAATTGAGTTCCCACTTATGTGCTCCCTTTATCAATCAGCCAGTTGAACTCTATTAGCTTTTAGGAAAGGATTTTACTGAAAAGGCATAACAAAAACAATTGCTGCAAAATATCCCTTTCTCCCCCGCCAAAATGAGCAAGGGTCACACTTCCTGAAGCTGTCATCATCTTGGGGTGACTATTTTTCTGTATCCATCTCCAAAAGCCTCATCTGTCACTAGGTACTACCACTCTCACAACTTCTGCTACCAGGTGGTCTCCACAACAGCCTCTGATCACCTCTGATGGGACCTCTAGGTCTCCTAACTCACAGGGTCACCTTGGCACTCCCCTCCAGAAATACTCATTTACCTGAGATTAAGAAAGAATAAATATGAAACAGACAGAGGGCTCTTAAACTCAGTGACAACTGGGTAGGGGTATGTGCCTAGCTGTTCTCCTCTATCTGACAACTCAAAGCAGTGCTTTTTACTTGAAGCCACCAATGAAGAGAGATGGATAGATTTGTATTGTAGAAGCATATTAAACCTCCTTTTAAATTCAGCTGAAAATATTAAGAAATCATATTTCTATGATCTAAACACCCTTTCTAGATTTTTCTCTCGTTTGAAAAGATAAAAAAGGCAAAGAACAAAGGCTAAAGTCTCAACAAAAGTATCAAGACAGGGAAATAAAACTTAACTCTTATCTAGATAAGATCATATTTCTCTTTAGCCCTGATATCCAGACCTACCCAGGGCAGTATTATCTATTCCATTTAAGGAATAAGATATTGATCTCAAGAATGAATCCTTTTTAGTCTTAGAGGGAAGTGGTCAAAGAATAGATCGAGTAGTGGTCCCTTGGTTGGTCTGTAAAATAGGTAAAAAAATATCTGCATGTACTCTTAAGGATTCTTTAGCCAGTTCCCCCATTGTAATTCCATAAGCTCACTGTGAAGGAGAAGGAAAAATAAGAGTCCAGGTTAGCTTCTTCTGAGAGAAACTGGGACAGGGTCTCCAGGATTACATGTAGACTTAGGGCATCTATGCTGGCTGTCTAACACCAGACTGGAGAGCCTCTTTTCCTATCAAAGGTCAAAGATTCACCCTTTTTTATAACTTTCCTTTTATAAAATGTCTTTTTAATGGATATCTTTTGCTCTTTATATGACATTCATTCCTAAATACAGAGTGTCCCTCCCTGACCCTTATACAGGAACTTCTCTTATAAGAAAAGGCCTTCTTTTATAAGTAGAACAAAAAAAAAATTCAGCCTAGCAAACATGTCAGCCATATCTGATTATATATGCAATATTCCATACCCATAGTACCCCAGAAAGGGAGTTGCATTTTCTTAGCCCTTTGGGTCGGGGCTTAGTCATTATATTTACTCAACAGTCTTGTTTCTGTTTACATTGTTGAATTCATTTTGTATATTGTTATTCTGCTTATTGGCTCCTATAAATCTCATGTTTCTGTAAATTCTTCATCTTTGCCACGTCTTACAGGGGAGTAATATTAATTTGTATTCACGTAACACAATTTGTTTATACATTCCTCAGTCTGTTTTGTTTTTCGGTCTAAGTGGCTGCTATGAATATTTTGGGACATTTCTGCTTTTGATGTCTATTCTTATATTTCTCAGTCAAAAAATATGGACATTTTAATCACTTTCTTAACATACTTTCAAGTTGCTTTCCAAAGTGATTTGAATGATTGGATCTGTTTAAAATTCCTCCAACAATTTATTAGTGTACTCGACTTCCTGGGCAACCTAATTTCATTAAGTACAACCATAGGCCTAGAAATGGATTGTATGTCATTTGGTAAGGATCTGTCATTTGACCAGAAATGATGAAATTTTTCAGCCAGTACAACTCTTTAAAAATTAATGTTCTATTGATTCATTTTACTTTTTTACATCACAATCATTTCTAAATGATGACCCCTTCTCCTACCTACCCAATGTGTCTTCCCTCGTAACAAAGAAAAACAGTTAAATAAAATGAACCAATACAGCTATCACATGTAGTGTCTAATAGCACATGCAGCTTCCCATACCTTCTTCAGGGAAAGGAGAGAAGTGTATTTCCTGATCTCCTATTAAGAGAAAACAATTACACAGATAAATATAAAATATATGCAAAGTAAATACAAGCTAGACTTGGCAACATAACATATGTTATCCCAGCTACCAGGGAGGCTGAGACTGGTAGACCTCATAAGGTCCAGAGTTCGGACTTGCAATGTGCTAAATCTTTTGAATGTCTTTGTTAAGTTCAGCATTAATAAGGTGAGTCCATGAGAGGTTGGGGAAATATACCAGGTTGTGTAAGATAGGGCTAAGCAGCCTAGGTGGGAAATGAAGCTGATCAAATCAAAATTCCAGTGCCTCCAAGCCAGGGATTCTAATCTTAAAATAAAACAATAATAGTAAACATACAACAATTTGGGAGATTGATAATGGTGATTGATTGAAAGGGCACTATTAACTAGGGAGATCAAGAAGGGCCTAATGTAGCAGTCTAGATGGATGATTACAAAGGGCAACTCTAGAAAACTAATTGATAGAAGGGGGTGCAGTCTTTACTGATGGAAGTAGTGCTCAGGATGACAAATTTACAGATCCTTGAGGTATTAAAATTTCACAAATAAAAATATATGTGTGTGTAAAAATTCCATATTGTGGGGAGCCCTGCCATCTTGCAGCAAGGTTGAAAAAGAGTTGCTTACTCAGAGGCTGAGAGAGTGCACAAAAGAGATGGGACTCAGAGAGTGGTGGAAAATAGAGCCTCCTTTATTACTCCGCATACAACCTGTTATAGGACGCTTCCTAATTGTTTTCCCCTGAGGACATTGCACACTTCTTTGTTCCCAGGCAGTGGGTATATGCCACGCTCATCTCAAGGACATGATACTCACACCTGTGTGTTTGAGCTCCTTCCTTGGGGATGGGGAAACGATCCAGGCCCGACAGCAGGCTCTTCAGCTGAGAGGGCTTGTTCAGCCATCAGGGTCAGAGTCCCATTGGCCTATGGTCCTCTATACCATATGATGACCAGCTAAGGAAGAAGGACAAGAGAAGACATCATCTGAGTGAAGATAAGAGGAAAAGAGAATGAAAGAGCTTTTGGTTTTTAGGGACCAAGAACTCTCTTTGCAATTAGATATTAAACCAGGCCAAGAGATAGCTGGATAGAATCTGTAGGTTTTGAACTGACTGCTAACCTAGAGCTCTCATACCCTATTGTGAACAATAGGATATTTTTTTGGTATTACTCCCAGTTATTTAACTGCTATTTGAAAGAGTAGACTAGATGACTACTACTTACAGTCCTTCACCTCCTCCAAGGAAAGCTCTATTCCTCTCCTGTCCTGGAAATGACCTAGGTTCTCAATGCTTTGCAAACAGAACACAAGTTCTAGCAAAATCCTACACACATATATGTACAGGTAATATATCTATATCTATATCTATAGATATGTATATATATATATATATAAATACATATGTATATATGATATACATAATAATAGCTAACATTTATATAGTACCTACTACATGCTAGGCACTGTGCTAAGCACTTTGTAAGCATTATCTCATTTTGTTCTCACACCAACCCTGCAAGATAGATGCTATTATTATCCCCATTTTATAGATGAGGAAAATGATGCAAACAAATGTTAAATGACTTGCCCACTTGTTATGGGAATCTGAAGATCTTCCCTGCCCGTAGGCCCTTTGATAGGCTTAAGTGGCTCTGAGAACCTTCCCCGATTTGAAAATATACTCTACCCCCTACTGGGCTGAATGTGGTCACATGGAGCCTGTGGCGGGAGGCTTGTTCTTCAGGAACGCCCACACGTTATTGCTTTGTGATTGAGCAGTGGGTCAAGAGGGCTGTGACATTCTCTGATTCAGGAGAAGGCTTTATATACCCTAATGGGAGTTTTTTGCTTTGGGGCTCACTTTGGGAAGAGTTATGTGATTTGGCCAGATGAGACTCTGGGCAGCCATTGAGCCCCCTCACCCTCACCCCTCCGGCTTTGAAGACCCAGATGTTGGTGCTTTGCTCTCTGGTAACCAACTAGGTATGGATGTGATGGTCAGATGTTTGGAAGCCGTCTGCTGATCTGTTTCTTTGTCTGCTTGTAACTTGTGTTTGCATTCTCTGAAGTTCAGGGTGCTGACTTTTCCCCTGAAAATGATATGTGTTTGATAGATTAAAGTGAGACTGTTAACCCATTTTGAGTTGCTTTCCTTTAGAAAAGCAGGTCTAAGAACCTGTGCTAGCAGCCACCCTGGGTATGCCGGGGTACTTGTGAACCTGTGCTAGCAGCCACCCTGGGTATGCCGGGGTACTTGTGAACCTGTGCTAGCAGCCACCCTGGGTATGCCGGGGTGCTTGCAGATACACCAGAGTCACACAGGTAGTAAGCATAAGAAACACACACACACACACACACACACACACACACACACACACACACACATACATATATATATACAGATAGATACTTCACAAATTTGCTCATCATTTGTCCTTAGAAAGCAAGAATGATCATCATATTGATCATAGTTCTTAACGGCTTTCATAATTTGTTTTTACAGCGTTGTTATTGTCTAAATTATTTTCTTGGTTCTGCTCATTTCATTCTTCACTTTTTTTTTTTGCTTTTTGGAGGGGGGAAGGTAGGGCAATTGGAATTAAATGACTTGCCCAAGGTCACATGGCTAGTAAGTGTGTCAAGTGTCTGAGGCCAGATTTGAACTCAGGTCCTCCTGACTCCAGAGCTGGTGCTGTATTCACTGTGCCACCTAGCTGCCCCCACCCCTTCTTCATTTTTTAAAAATAAACGTTCGGGGGGGTGGAGCCAAGATGGCGGCGTAGCAGCAGTAACATATCGCAGCTCTCACATAGCCACCCCAAAATACCCATAAAATAGGACTCTAAACCAATCCTAGAACTCCAAAATGCACACAAAGATACTTCCCACTAAAGTCAGCTCC
>JAQQSU010003073.1:0-14476 GCA_028627135.1 Pseudochirops cupreus | reverse complement strand
GTGGGGTGATGGAGGGGAGGGCAGGGTGGTGGGGGGGAGGGCTGATGAAAGTTCACACTTCTCTAGAGGGACAGGGACAGGGTAGAGAGTGGATGGGGGGGGCTGGATAGGAGGAAGGGACATGTAATCAGACTCTCACAATATACTCACTGTGGAGAGGTTCTGCGTAATTACACATGTTCAGCCTGTATTTGATTGCTTGTCCTTCCAGTGGGGATGGGTGACGAGGGATAAAGAGAAAAAATCTAGAATCTAAAGTTCTATAAACAAATGTTAAAAATATATATGTATATATATATATAATTATAATTATTATTATTATTATTAACTATATCCAACTGGAACTTGAGATACACAGCCACTGTGGTTGGGAGATCCATCCTGCCCTACTGAAAAAACAGAGGGGTGAGGGGAGAAGACATAGGAGAGAATAGATTGGGGGTGGAGGGATACACTGGGATGGCTGTTTCAGCGAGGTGGGTAGGGGAAAGATGGCGAGAAAATTTGTAACTCAAAATTTCATGGAAATGAATGATGTAAACTAAACTAAACTAAAAATCAATCAAAAACAAAAAAAATATGAGGCAAAGTTTTCACCTGGGAGAGTGAGATCTGTGGGATATTTGAAGAGGAATGAAAAGGCTTGTAAGAGCTGCTGTGGAGAGTGAGATAGTGAATTGATAAGGGGGGCATAGCATGATTGCCTAGCAGTACATTCCTAGTTGAGGTTGTATAACATCAATGTGTAGTGGACCTAGTCAGAAAGGTTGTGTGAATTTTTTCCCACCTTTACTTAGTATCAATTATGTAAGACTGAAGGCAGTAGATGGTGGTAGTAATTCAAAGCTGAGGCTTGACAGTGTGCAATTGGTGATATGAGAAAGGGGCCAGAACTCAAGAAGACAACATGGAATTGAATTGATTCACCAAGGGGTCGAGATGGGGAAAAGAGAAAGTGGCTAATGCAGGAGAGATGCCTGGGAGAGAGACTAAGGGGTCAAGGGATTGCAGGTCCCTTGGATGAAGAGTAGTGTTTGGTAAGGGAAGACAGAGGGAGAGGTGGAAAGAATAGATTATGGTCGGACAAAGGAATTTCAGAATTTTTGATGAAATTCACCTATAAATCTGTTTGGACCAAGATCCTCCCTCTACTCCATTCATTTGTTGTTGCCTTATAGATTGTTCAATTTTACTTTATGAGGTTGGGTTGTTCAAGATTTTTATTTAGTTTGTTAATTATCTATTTTTAACATAACTTTCCCTTAACTGATCAATTTTGCCACCATATGATTTTTGCTTAGCAAAACCTGATGATTCTTTAAATTTTCCATTTGTGAATTTACCATTTTTTTATTTTTGTAATTTCATTTTACTTGCTCTGGCTTTGATGATGTTAGAGGTTTACCAAATTTACTTGTCTTCTAAAAGAATCAGCTTTTAGTTTTGTTTATACATTATATGACCTTTGGTTTGCTATTTTATCTCTTCTGCTTTTCAACATTTCTTCTTTAGTATTTCTTTTGGGTTTCTCAATTTGTTGATTTAAAACTTTTAACTACATATTCAGGTCATCAATCCTCTCTTTTTCCATTTTGTTGATGTATATTTTCAAATATATAATCTGAGGGCTTAGTTTTAGTTTGATCCACCAAATTTTGGCAGTTAGACTTATCATCATCATCATTCTCCATCAATAGTTCTTACTTGCCCCAATTTTTTTTTTCTTTGACCCACTCATTATTCAAGATTTCCTTATTAAGTGGCAGTGACCTCCAAAGTCAAATCTTGGAAGTCCAGACTACAAGGTTGCTTGTGACTGTCCTGTTGAAGAGGCTGTGGGGGGAGCATGGATAGGAACTTAAAATATCTGTAAGTTCTCTTGTTTCCTATGTTTTTTGCTCTTTAACCTTTATGCAGTACCTCTGTCTTCTTAGGATTCAGTTTTGGCTTTAGCTCTAGCTGTGGAATAGAAGTAGAGGAAATTATGCAATCATACTAATAGGCTCCTCTGTAGTTTATGTTATCTAAATTCAACAAGTCCTTTTCTGCAACAAGGTAACTCTTTTAACTCCCCCCTAAATCCCAATTTCCACACCAGCTATGCAGTTCTTCTCTTTTCTCCTCCCTCTTCTCACCCTCTGAGCTTTGGTCCTCACTAGGCACTTCACACACACAAAAATTGAGGTCATTCCCCAAGACCTCTCTCTCTTTTCCCTTCTTCTCATCTCACAGACTCTTGATGTCAAACCTTTTCCCCAACCATATACTCTTTTAATCTAGTTTCTGATGAAGAGGTGACCTTTCTCCTGACTAGAGCTAACTCTTCTATATATACCCTGCATTCTCTTCCTTCCTGCCTCCTTCAGCAGATTAATAATAATAATAATAATAATGATAGCTAACATTTATAGAGCAATTACTTTGTGCCAGTCACTGCATGAAACATTTTACTATTATCTCATTTGATCTTCACAACAACCCTGGGAAGTAAGTATTGTAATTATCTCCATTTTACAGATGAGAAAACTGAGCAAGCAGAGGTTCAATGACTTGCCTCATAACTATCAGATTGATAAAATTTATTTAAAAAGGCAGAAATGACAAATGCTAGAGGGATTGTGAGAAATTAGGTACATTCAATTCTCTCTTGAAGTCTTTTCTTACATCAAGGGTTGCCCATTGGGTTTTTGGACCTGGACATCTCACAAGTACTTCAGAATCAACATGTCCAAAACAGAATTCATTAATTTTAGTCACAAATCTGCCAGTCTCTTGATCTTCCCTGAGAGGGAGGGTTGGCAAATTTTATTTTGTCTTCGATTCCTAATTTTCAATGATCCTATAGCTACAATCCATTGCCAAACCTAATTTCTTCTCCACAGCATCTCTCAAATGCATTCCCTCCTCTCCATTAACACAGTCTCTCTACCCTAGTTCAGGCCCCCATCACCTCTAGCCTGGACTATTGAGATAGACTTGTATGGAGTCTTCCTCCTTAAGCCTCTCTCCACTCCACTGTGCCCCACATGTCTTCCTTTGCTCCATAGACTCTAATGGCTCCCTATTCCCTATAGAGTCAGAACAAATATACATTCTTTTATAGAGAATTAAACCTCCCCATAACATGCCTCCTTATTTTCTTTCCAGTCTTCTTATGCCTAACTCTACCTCACTCCCCATCTCATACATAGACACTCTGTGATGCAGTCACATTCCTCACCTAGGTTGTTAATTTCCCATCTCTGCACCTTTGCACTGATGCTCCCCATGTCCAGAACATATTTTCCTTTGTTTCCTCTACCTATAAGAATTTCCAGATTTCTTCAAAACTCAGCTCAAGAGCCACCTGCTACATGAAGCTTTTTCTGGTCCCCTAGAAGTTAATGCCTTCTCCCCAAACTAACCTGTAATAATTTTGTATATATTACATACATTCTTATATAGGCACATGCTATCTCTTTCATTAGAATGTATACTTCCTGAGGGCAGGAATTGGTTCACTTTTGTCTTTGTATCTCCAACATTTAGCAAAGTGCCTGGCGTCTAACAAGACTTAATGGATGTTTATTGATTGATTGGTATTGCCTTATTTGTATATACTGTCAAACAAGGCAAAACCTCATAGGGATCTGTTATTCAAGTTGATTTTTTTCCCCAAGTAGAACATCTGGGTTCAATATCAGGACAACATCCCACACTAAAAAATATACAGATGGGAGTTAACCGGACCTCCACTGAGCCATTGCCTGTAGTCAACAGCCCAGTCCTTGGGAGTGGAATAGATGCTCAGTCTCCTTCACCACTGCCTCAGCTTCTCTGTCTGGAAAAGAGACTAGGCATCCCATTTGCCATCACCACATATGGCTTGCAAATCACTCTGAATGCCCGAGGTGGCACCTGTTATGATCAAGTCCATTAAGCATTTCTACCACCTTGCCACATTACCTGCTACAGCTATTAGCATAGCATGAACACATGGCACAGGACTTTAAACACTATAACCAATTAGTTTCTTGGGGTGCTCCCTCTTAAACACATTGGATTCAACAAGAGATGAGCCTGCCCTAAAAGCCTTCCTTTTTTCCCCTCCTTGTTCCTTCTTCTCTAACAGCACTTACCCATCTGTACTTCTGTTCCGTGGCAATTCCCACCAGAAATGCTGTGAAACCTTTCAAATAAAATATTTAACGTGTAGATCTGGTAATTTTATGTTGTGAGTTATGAAGCCTTTATTTAGGTCCCACCTTTTATTAAACCTCAGGGTTCTCTTTCGGTCTCTAATGACATTACGTTGCCTCAGAATTAGACGGATTTTTACGGGGCGCTGTATTATTTGTTGTGACTTGGTAATGCTAATGTTTAAATTTTGAGTCCTTTTACTGCTGATTAAACCTCTAAAGACTACAGCTGAATTTCCACTTCACTGCAAGAACAGAAGAAAAGAGCACAGTTTGTACCAAGGAGATCCCTTGAAGAATGTGTATAAGGTTGCTGCATTTATGAATAAAGGAAAGCGTTATCATTTTTAATAGGAATTAAACAGCTAGAGGGAGAAGTAGGGCAATGCTGTGATCAGTGCGAAGGAAAACAATCTAACAATTTTAATTAACTGTATTTTAATAGCTTTAGTTATAATTGAATAATTTAAATACCAAGGGAAACAGTTAAATCTCCTAAAAGCTTTTTTTTTTATTTACGTTTTAAATACAGTTCACGGTGAAGAGATGACAGCCAAAGAGGACTGGGGGGTGGGGGGGAGGGTGGAAATAGCACTGATGTCTTCAGCAGCTGGGCGGACCAAGTGGATGAATTGGTAGGACTTCCACCACAGACCTTCCTAACCCTAACCAAGCAGGCAATGCTCATAGCCCTCAGCTGCCACCATGGGAGGTTTATGAGGCATGACCAAAAATAAAACTCAGTGTGAAGAAAACGTATTGGGAAGCCCATCATATCTCTGCCATCTCCTTCCACTACCAAACTCCATGTAAGCCAGAGGTCACTGCCATCACACATAATGGACGTTTCTGTGTCAGCTCCTTCTGTTAGAGCAACATTGGAGATATGGATAAGGATCTACTGAGATGCTGAGATATTTTTTTTTTCCTGGAAAGTTTAGGGACTCTGAAGGAAACTATCCATACTGTCAATGCATTCTCTTCAGTAAAGCCCTTGTATCTTTACCCAAAAGTACCGTAAAGAGTGAGAGAGGAGCACAGACCAAAAGATCCCATCAAAATAGCCTGGACTATCAGGTCTATTGGCTAGAGATGTTGATTCAAGAAATGGCATACAAGTAGGATACTTGAAGGGAAAGGAGGGAGGAGCTTTGGTAGAAAGGGATGCGTCAACAAGGGAGAAGAGTTGAGACAATGCATGTGATTGCACTAGAGACCTTGAGAATTTATTTTTGTAGGATCATAGTGACAGAAATAGGAAGTACTGAAGATACAAAAGAAATTTGCACCTGCCTTTAAGGAGTTTACATTCTACTTGGAGGGTGAGAGGGAAATACAAGATATAAACAGGTAAATAAATTCAGAATAAATGTAAAATATCTACTGCTGCTGTTTGTCCTTCATTCTCAAGGAGAACCGTGACATCAGGGATGTGATGCCATGACATGCAAGTCAATTGGATTTAAGTGAGGCCTGGCTGCGCAAAGGCAACAGCCTCACTTTCTCCTCCAGAGCCATCTGGATCCAGTGGCCAGATATGGATCAGGACAACTGGAGATGACCCAGAATACAGTGGGGGACCTTGGTCTTTTCAAGCTAAGGTCTTTAACAGGTCTCAGTTTGACTGAGGCAGCACCCATTCAGTGATCATGGCTTCATAAAAAATGAGGCAAAGGATGACCTCCTTAAAAAAATAGATCTGGGAGGGGAAGACCCTCAGGGTTTCAAGTTCCAGAATGGAAGAAGACTAATAATTGAAGGGATCAGGAAAGGAATCACAGAGGAGGTGGCACCTGAATTGTTCACTGAAGGAAGCTTCTTATTCTTTTTGGCTGAGGTGATGAGAGAACATTCTAGATTGGGGGAGGGGAGGTGATGTATTCATGCAAAACCATGGAAGTAGGAGATGCAGTATCATATAAAGAAAAGAGGCCTCAGGCCATTTGCAAAAGAGAATGTGTGAGAGATAATAATATGAAATTAGATTAGGAAGGTAGATGGAAACCAGACTAGAAAGGGCTTCAAATGCCAGGCTGAAGATTTTGTATTTCTAATCTAGAGTCAGCAGCAATATTGAAGATTTTTTTTCTACAGGCGAGATAGATCTTTGTTTTTTAGGAGTATCTGTTTGGCAGTTGTGTACAAGATAGATGAGAGTGGGGAGAAAGCAGAAGCAGGGAGACCAATTATGGGGTGATTGCAATAATCCCAATGAGAGTTGATAGAGGCTTAAACCAGGATAGAGACTATATGAACATGGAGGGATGAATATAAGGGACAGGACTAATAAAATATGGCATCTAATTGGATTAAGGGTTGCAGGATAAGAAAAAGGAAAAGTCAGTTTCAAGGTTTTGAAATACGTGATACCATTATCAGAAAGGGAAAAAACTAAGTAGAGTTAAATTTGAGGGGGAAAGCATGAATTATGTCTTAGACATTTTGAGTTTAAGATACTGACAAGACATCCATGAAGAGATGTCTAGCAGGCCGTTGGTAATAAAGGACTGGAGTTCAGGAGTGAGATTAGAGCTTGAAATCTATGTCTGAGAATAATCTACATAGAAATGATAACTGAATCCATGGGAATTGATAGGAACAACAAGATAGAGAAGAGGACCCTGGACTGATTCTCAGGGGATGTCCACATTTATTGGATGGGGGGAGAAGGAAGATTATTGAGAAAAGATAAATTAGAAGAAATAGTTAGACAAGTAGGAGAATTAATGGCAGAGAGGGTCCAAGAGAAAGCAATGGCTGACCGTGTCAGAAACTTCATAGAGGTAAAAAAAAATGAGGGCTATGAAAATTCCTTTGGAATTAGCAATTAAGAACATCATTAGCATCATTAACCTTGGGAGGAACAGTTTTAACCAAACAGTAAGTTAGAAGTCACATTACAAGTTAGAAGTACATTGAGGTGGGAAAATGGATGCGGTGAGTTTTGAAAAACTGTCCTAGGAGTTTTCCTATGAAAAGGAAGAGAGGTACCAAATAATAGTTCGAAGCAATGACAAGATCACATAAAAATTTTGTCTTCTGATTACTTCAGGGGGAGGAAGAGCAGGGAATATTTGCAGGCATCAGGATAGGAGCCAGTGGATAAGGGAATGTTGCAGAAGAAAGGAAAAAAATAAGGGAGGTGACAAGATCCCAGAAGAGACAAGAAAAGATGGGGTCAAGAGCACAGGGAAAGAGATTGGGAATTGGGAATTGAGAAATCCCACCTCCTGTCAGAGACTGAACCAAAGGATCACAGGAACCACCCCATGCAACTCTCCACTAACATCAAGTCAAACCTGAAACAGGGAGCCATTTGGTTTCCCAGATTTAATGTCATGGAGAGCTTGTACTTCATTGAACCCAAATAAAAGAAGCATTCCCTATTGATGGAGAGGTTCTCCAGATGCTCCTTTTTGTACATGAGATGATGTTGATTCTATTGATTCACAGACTTCCCAATGAGACTTATGGTCACTCAAGAGATTAGCCTAGCTAACCACAGGTGAAAAACAAAATGACCAAGAAATGTATGTTGCACCTTTGCCATTTGCTACCTGGGTGAACTTGACCAAGTCCCTGCATCTGAGTCTCCTCTTCTGCATATGCAAAGATTGATCCTCACAATAATCTGGACAGGTAGGTATTCTTCCTATCATATGGGTAACAAAATGGGCTCAGAGCTTAATTGAAGGAGGAAATCAGTACGGCTTCCATTTTGGAAATGGTGGCAACTCAAGCTATTTGCCACTGCAAAATTAATTCTTCTCATCAATGCTTCAGGTGTTTGCTCTACAGCTGGTAATCCTGAAAGATCATTATCTCAAAAGAGTAAGTACTGGTTAACTAAATGGAGATAGGAAGATACATAGTGGAGGTAAGGAGCCTAGCGGTGCTATCAAACTCAAATAGAAATGATCCCTGTGGGCTGCATGTTGACTTAGAAAACCACAAATTAACATTATCTATGTTGTATTGTATTTTTATTTATTTTGGTAAACACTTCCAAATTTCATTTTAATCTGGTTCTGGAGAATCCCTACAGTTTTACAGTCACAAAAGGCCTAAAGTCTGTAAATTGATACCCCTGGATTACAACATATTACCAGCAATCACTTATTCATATTAAGTAGGCAAAAGAAAATCTTTTTTAATTAATGTTATGTAAATGTTTGTTTTGTTTCATAAATAAAAAATAAATGAAAAGAAAAGGAAGTGAAGTATGCTAGTCCTGTATTGAGAATAAAAGATAATAGATCTATAGACCAAATACTGCCCGGTGCCCTCAAAATATTAAAGACAAAAGCACTAGCCACAAAAGAAGACTACCTGTAGCAGATTACATAGATCCAGTATGGAGTGTTTATAGAATGATTTGGTAACAAAAAAAATGACTAGGATGGATCTCTATTAATTTTTAATTGAATCTCTATCAATTCAGAGAACACCCATACCAATGGAATCCCAGATGCATGGAAATATTATAATATTTACTCTGCTAACAACATTTCGGGGAGAAGAGAAGGAAAAGAATGTGTAAAATGTGATGTGTTCTAGTCTATGCATCCCTTTGGGATTTTCCTGGACAGTGAGCACCCCCAAAATTTTTAGCATTGGGCATTATACACATATAAACAATAATGTGATTCAGAGCTGAGAAGGAACCTTGGGGATGGACCAATCAATGTCATCATTTTATAGATGGACAAACAGAATTCTCCATTAGGTAAGTGATTTGCTGAAGTTCACACAGGGTCAAGAAACTGAGGTTCTAAAACCAGCTCATCCTCCATGTCAGTCAAGCACTCATTCTGTTATACCAGCTTGTTCCCTTTGATCCAAGAAAAGGGAACCAGGAAGCTCCCAAAGCCCACTTTCCACTGAAACTCACAAAGCTTCCTATCTTGGAGAGAAATGGAACTGGGCTCTGTTCCCATCCCCACTTCACACCTAGACTGCTGGCAGAAATCCAAACCATGATGGGTCACATTAGAGAAAATAAGAATCACGAAATAAAATAGGAACTAGAAGACAATGTCCCTAAACCCAGAGAAACTGGGGCTGGTATGATACAAGAGCTTCCAGCACCATTCTCGTTTGAGGAAACAGGCTGATTAAGGGGGAACCAGCTGTCTGGCACAGCTTCTATTAACTCCTGAATCCACCCACTGCCATTCTCTCCAAAGGGCTGAAAGCCTTGATAATTTCAAGAGAAGAAGGATCTAGTCTGCATTCACCTGGATAAGTAAAAAGAGTAGGAAAGGTCAGGACCATTCAATACTTTAGAGTCTGAAACTCTTCTTGTCATCAGTGAAGGGCCCAAGGGAAATTAAGGAGAGGGAGGTAGGGAGGAAGGCTGAGCACAGGAACAAGACTGAGGTTTCAGTTGGGGCAAATCAGACTATGGTTTGATTTAGGAAGCCATTCAAGATCCAAGGATCTTTCTTTTGTTAAGCTTTGAACTCTAGACTTCTCTCAGCTTAGATTGAAAAAAAAATACAGATTACAAGATGTCTGAGCCAGAGATCTTAAAAATCATTGATTTAGATTTGGAAGGGATCATAGAGATTATCTAATCCAACTCTTATTTTAAAGATAAAGACACTGATATCTAGAGAGGTGATTTTGCCTAAGTTAACCTAAATATAAATGGAAAAGACTAGATTAGAGACCAGATCTTCTGTCTCCCAATATGGTTTTCTTTCTACTGAATCATGTTGCCATGTAATCTAATGTTTCATTTTTCCTTTCAGATAAGGAAATTCAGATGTAGAGCAGTGAAGGAAATGACTAGTCCAAGGTCACACCTGAAGGGCAGCATCAGGATTAGACTTCAGTGGTTTTATATTTTATTGGATACTTGCTTATCTCATCCATCCCTTTCCTTATACTTATTTTCCATCACACTAATTAAACTTTCTGCCATGATAATTCAGGTCCTCATTACCTCTCACTTAATCTATTATAATAGCCTCCTAGGGTCTACCAGACTTGTATCTCTTCTCCCTACTTCAATCCCTTCTCCATGCAGCTGCCAAAGTGATTTTCTCAAAGCATAGGTCTGACCAAGTCAACCCATAATAAAAAAAAAAAATTCAATAGCTCCTATTACTTTCAGGATCAAAGTCATACGATATACTCTGTTTAGCATTTAAAGCTCTCCACGATGTAACCCCTTCCTACCTTTCCCATCTTCTTACACCCTCCTTTCCTCCATGTATTCTGCCCTCCTTGCTGTTCCCTCCACACACCTCTCAATCTCCCATCTCTGTTCTGACTGTTCCCCAAACCTCAGAGTGCTCTTAGTCCCAACCTCTGGCTCTGAGGATCCATGGCTTCCTTAAGGGTTCAGATTAAGTACCAACTTCTTCAGGAAACGTGTCCTCAGCCCCAGCTGCCAGTACCATCCCCTCCAAAGTCACCTTCATTCTGCTATTTACATGCTAATTTAGCAACTAGAATATAAGCTTCTTGAGAATGGGGACCTATTTTTGTCCTTTCTTTTTGTATCCCCAGCACTTAGTGAGGAACCCAGCATATAGTAAGTACTTAATAAATCCTTATTGATTATCAGTCAATAAGAATTTATTACAGAAAATTTGAAATAGTTATTTCGATAGTTGTTTCATGCATACATCTATAAATAGGGGATTGGCCAACAAGAGCCCAGTCCTTAGAGAATATGCAATATGTTCTGTCTGGTATTACCCGACAGAGAAGTTTATGGAGCCTGCCTCTGGGCATGTATAATGGGGAAGCCTTGCCATCAGACCATATTCAGGTATACTGACTTTTTTCTGTCAGCTAACTGAACAGTGAAGAAAAAAACAAAAATCAAAACAAAAAACCTTTTAATCAGCTGCTGAAGGAGAACTGAGTATGCATACAAAAGTCATGAATAGATAAAAGGTTTTCCTCTCCCTAATAAAGAGAAAGAAATGCCTAAGCCTCTGGTAGGGTGGGAAGAGTGTAGTGTCAGGAAGTAAAGTGCAGCTGTCTTTTCTCCCTAGCCAAGCCACTATGTATCTGTGAACTTGTGGAACTTCTTGTTTCTTTTGCCTCTGCTGTGTTGCCCCTTTCCTGATCTTAAGTCAGAGGTGGAGAACCTGTCACATGTGGCCTCGAGGTGGCAGGTTCCCCACCCCTGTCTTAGGTGAATGGGTATCAGACCAGCTCACAACTTTATGAGCTTCTGAAGGTCAGGTACATGATTATCATATGTCTATCATCTGGAACCCAAAGCAGAGTCTAGAGGTAGATAGATATACATCCAGGTAAGAGCTGAGGATCAACCCACTTGACCCATTTCAGCCACAGCCCATTGAAATGTCAGTGAAGACATGATGTGTGTGTGTGTGTGTGTGTGTGTGTGTGTGTGTGTGTGTGTGTGTAGGTCTAGTAATGTTGGAAACTTACTCTCATCTGGGTTGAAGAGGAAACAACATGTACATCTGGAGAAGTGTAGACGTCTCCTGAGCTTGTAGAGAGGTGATGTGATGTCTTGTGAGGGAGCCAGTGACGCTATGATGTACCAGAAAGTGGAATAGCTTTTCTAATGCTAGCCTACCCTCCAAATCATGGTATAAACTCAACCCGTGACAGTATCAAGACCATATCTGTCTCACAAAAGAAGCTGGGCCCCCTTTTGAGGATAATAGTCACACCGATGAACTCTCTGATCCATCAAAGCAATGACATTCCCATTTAAGTAAATATTGACTGAAGAAAGGTAAAGAATAAAATGAGGAAAGCCGATTTTCATTGCGGACACATACCCACATCTGGTGCAGCAGCCAGATAGAAGGCTTTCCATCTAAAGACTTCCATGTTGTAAGTCAAAAGGGGATGGTCAAAGGATACATGCATTTATTTTTGAAATGGGAGCCTTCCCCCCCTTCTCCACTTCATTCTACACTTTCACACATTTCTGGAAATGAGCTCTGCAGATCTCCACATGAGTTAATACCAGGGACAGCATCTTGGGCATGCTCTGAGGACTAGGCCCTCACTGTTTCTTATTGTCAGTCTCTCATTATCCATCTATAGATCTGATAGTATACTGATGTGGGTAGGAGGCCCATTAGCTAGTCCTTAGCAGAATTATGGGGCTCAGAAAGGCTTAAAAAAAATGAATCAGATAGAGCAGTAATGCCTAAATCAACAGGTTTTCTATTACCTCATCCCATAGAAGAGAGACTCAGGGCCTAAAGCAAAGCACCCTGGACACAAGAGTAGCAACAATGAAGGAAGGGGACCAGTAGGTCTGTTGCTAGAATCTCAGAGTGCTGATCTTCAGACCACTGTGAGAGAAAGAAGTATGTGTGTTTGTATGTGGAGGGGAGTTCGTGGGGAGGATACTGGTGGTGTTACAAATGATCCTTTAGAGAGCCCAACCTCACACCAAGGCATCTTAAAATCACCTTTACATTAAGTCAGCTCCCAGAGGTAGTCAAAGCCATGGATTTATGTGAAAGGCTGTACCAAATCTGGCTAGTTATCTATCTCTGATGTCATAGGCAGGGAAATACTAGGTAGTATCTTCCCTGAAGCAGGACTGAATCAAAGAGAGACCATGAGTATAGAGGTCTGGAAGTGTCCATAAAAGTATAAGAAGAAGGGATTTTAGGCAGGAAGAGAAACAATGGTCAACAGCTGCCTGTTGCCATCTTCTCAGATACTCTCAAAGAGACCCAAAGGATGAGTGGTTTTTTGGATTATAGCATCTCATCCACAATATATCCAAACCTTTTTATATCCTGTGATTCACTTCATTTTATCCCATAAATGCTCCATATAGAATCTGCCCAATGTGTTGAAAGCCTCCTACTGGTGGGTATCAGTGCAGGACTCAGGTTGTCCATCTATCACTCCTGACTCAACCCTCATCGACCATGGAGTCTTTGCAAGTACTTTGATTTTTTAAAATTATTTTTGTAATTAGCAAAAAATTGTTTTGTATCACATTAACACCCCCCATCCTCATCCCACTTTCAGGATATCTTGAAAATCAATCCCTCAATGCCTTAAAGCCTTTCCAATTTAACTCTACTCTTTGCATGCTTATCAAACAGTAGTAATCAGCAGGAAACTCTTTTTTGGCTTTTTAAAATTTATTTTATATTTTTCCTCAATTACATGTAGACAAAAAATTTTAACATTTATTTTTAAAAATTCTTAGTTCCAAATTCCCTCCCTCCCTTTCACCTCCTTGAGAAGGCAAGCAATTTGATATAGATTATACATGCACAGTCATACAAAACATTTCCATATTAGCCATGTTGCAAAAGAAAACACAGACTGAAAAAAAAAGAAAGTTCAAAAAATATGCTTCAATCCAGCAAGAAATTCTTCAGCAAGCACATCATCCTTTTGAGTTTCCAAAAAGGGCAGCAGGAAAGAGTTGAAAACAGATAGATATTCTGCATCTACAACTAGGCCAGGTAAGAGTGTCAGGTAATGCCAGAGAAGGGAATTAATCACGATAGATGGTTGGGGCCCAGAAGTCAGTGCCTAAACTGCCTTAAATATTAACTCCAGGATTTTAACCCTGTTTGGATTCATATTTACTACAATTATTTCTATGATACTTCCTACTCTGTTTCTGTCTGAATCTTATAACCAATCTAGACTAATCACATAATCACACAACAGCAGTTAAAAGGAGAGAGGAACAATTTCAAGTTTAAATTTTGGGGTAAATCCCAAGAAGGTAAATGAAACAACAATCTTAACACCCATGGATGGAACCAATGAGACCAAACTACCTCCCAATCTACCTGGAGATAGAAGGTAAGTCCAGATTGGCCTTGGCCTTTTGTCCCAGCTAGCAGCAGCCCACCTCTCAGTCTAGGGACTCAATCTTAGCTCAAGTGTTTCACATGTAGAAAGTGTTTGACAAATGCTTTATCATCACAGAAAAGCAGAAAATGGTAGCTTAACAACTTGTCCAATATATAACTATGACAGTTATCTCTCATCACTGAACCAGCGAGTATACAGGATTCCAGAGGAAAAGATTGAAGGAAGGAAAGAAGGAAAAGAGGGAGCGAGAGAGAGGAAAGAAGGGAGGGAGGAAAGAAGGAAGGCAAAAAGGAAGGAAGGAAAGGAGGCAGGGAAGAAGGAAGGAAGGGCGAGGACAGAAGGAAAGAGGAAGAGAGGAAGGAAGGAAGGAAAGAAGGGACAGAGGGAGGGAAGAAGGAAGGAAAGAAGGGACAGAGGGAGGAAGGGAAGAAGGAAAGAAGGAACAGAGGAAGGGAGGAAGCAAAGGAAGGAAGGAAAGGGAAGAAAAAAGAAAGGAA
>JAQQSU010003072.1:0-14477 GCA_028627135.1 Pseudochirops cupreus | reverse complement strand
TTGCCATGATCCTTCTTTTCCCCAAAGAAGGAATCTAGGGTTTGGTTGCTGTTCTTACTTTGCTTCTTATGCTTATTCTTACTCATGGATGGTCAGTCTGTGATTTTTAAATCTCTGTGGGGCTCTGCTTCCAGAAGGGAAAGCTCTGTCCCAAATCGCTGGGGTCCTCCCGGCTGCCATAGCTCTCAGGAAGGTGCTGGGTCCCTTCCTACTTACTTCCAGCTCACTGGATAATGAAGACTCGCAGGACCGAAAGCCCAAGACCCCGATCTGTATCCAGGCCGCTCAACGCAAGAGCTCTTGGCCTCTCAACAATCGCTTAATCCCCCTGCTGTGTGCAGGCCACGGGCACAGAAGCTGCAACACGGAGGTGGATGCAAAACCTCTGCCTTTTGCTTTCCCGCCCTGGAGGTGTTTCGGCCAGACGCTTTTCTCTCCCGATTTTGCAAGCTCCACTGACCTAGTTCTGAATGCTGCTCCCAGCTGCTGCTAATCCGAGGCTCCTCTGCTCCTCTCGTCCAGCTGCCCCCAGGGCTCAGCCAGGGCTTCAGGCCAGGCTGTTTTCGGTTCGCAGTGCTGATATGGTTCCTCATAGCCTAGCTGACTTTAGTGGAAGGTATATTTGTGTGCGTTTTGGAGTTCTAGGATTAGTTTAGAGTCATATTTTATGGGTATTTTGGGGTGGCTATGTGAGAGCTGCGATATGTTGCTGCTCCTACGCCGCCATCTTGGCTCCGCCCCCCCCAGTCCTCACATTCTTAAACATATTTTAAAATCTAGAAATTCCCAGAAATGTTACGGTTAGTAGTTAACAAATACATTATATCAATGAGGTTTACAGAAGCACTGTAATTATGGGAGTGCGTTGTCAAAACAATATGCCATGACTGGCTAAATTAAGGGAAAAAATTTCCAAAGCATGCCTAGAGTTTCAATTTTTAAACATTTTGTTGTTTGAAAGATGACTTTTTGCCTAGGAAGTGTTCCTTTTTTTCTGAGCAGTTTAAGATAAGGGAAAGAGGAAAAATGAAAGTCTAACAATAAAGACCCAAATTCACCTTTGCTGTATCTTAAAGGTGAAACTTCAAAAAGTAGATGATCATTTCTTAGGAATTACTTCTATATCGATACTTTAATTGACTTGTGATCTCACCAGAATGGTTAGTCTCTGTGACAGTGTAGGCTTCAACTCCTCCACATCTTCTCATTTTGTGTAATGTTTGTCTTGTTCTTTCATAAAGGTACCCCATAGGGTACCTTCGTTGTGCTAGAATTCTCCTTATTGGTCTTTTTACTTTTGAGGGTACTCCTGGAGTACTTAGTTTGTATTCATAGGTTTATAAACATAGAACTGAGAGGGACCTGAATCATTATCTACTAAAATCCCTTCATTGCATTTATTTACTTAGTCTGGAGAGGTGAAGAGATTTGTCCAAATTCACACAGGTAGCAAGTATATGGGCTGAATTTGAACCCGGGTCCCTTGCCTCTGATTCTAGTATGCTTTCTATCGTGCCATACTGCCCTTATGCCATGATCTATTTTCAAGTCATACATTTCCATAATAATATTCCTTATAACTGTTTATTTAAAAAAAAATGAAATTACCCATACTATGCCATGACTCCTTTCCTAGGTCATAAATTCCCTTAATGATATTCCTTATAACATTTAAAAAAAATGTAATTATCTATTACTGTACATGATTTCTTTCCCAGGTCATACATTTCCTTAATGACATTCCTTATAATATTTTATTTTAAATATATATGTATATATAATTACTTATTACTACCCTTACTATTATTAAGACTACCTAGTGATTACATATCAAAATTATTCTCTCAAGTATACAATTTTAGTTATTGACAGGAAGATGGTTGAAACTTTCTGTGTCATCCCAATTTTCAGTGGCATACTGTTTAATAGATAAGTACATACCATAAATGAAACAGTTAATTATCTATGAATTTTTCCTGGCTTAAAAAGACTTAGTTTGCAAAACATGAATGTACTATAGTGCTACACTCTTTTACCACTGCCCTCACACAGAGGTGCTCCCACATCCATCAATTACTACCTGTACCTGATGCTTCTGACCTCTTTTTTCTAAATGATGTCATATAGCTCCCTCAGCCAGATGAAATGACTCCCCTGAAGCCAGATTGAGAAAAGCAATAGGGCTTCTCTGTCTTGAGTCCTTATATAACTAAACCAAAAATTTGACGTAGTTGGCAGACACATAATCCTAATCAATGACTTTCCACCTATTTGTACCCAGGGCAGTGACTATGGGGACCCTTCTTTGGTAGGAAAGGCAGAAGGGAAAGACTTGTATTTTTGTTAGACATGTAGGGTGGATGTAAGCACCTTTTTCTACTTGCCATTTTGTCATTTGACTCTTTTAGAATTTTATTATATGACCATGATCGCCGTATTCTAAAATCACCTATATGCCTTTAACATTCACCATATTTTCTTTTCTTCCTCTTTCCTTAAATACTATTTGCCTACTGAATAAAATTGAAACTCCTGTACTATTCATGACCCTCTAAAACTTCATATGATTCCTTTCCTGTGTTACAAACTGGATTACTCTTGCTTTTCTGTTTTTTCATTTACATACCTTTGTTACACATTATAATCTGTCTCTCTACTTTCATTGGTTTAATTCAATCGTCTAACAAAGATTTATTATATGCTAGGCATGTGGCACCAGGGATATAAGAAGGGTGACCAAATACGAAGAATGACATAATCTCTACACTCAAGAAGCTTATGTTCTAATGGGGAAGACAATAAATACATAAATATGGATGGAATAAAAATAAAGAGAATAATTTAAGACTAGTTAATTACTGGCTAGTGTGGGAGAGAGGACCCTAACAGTTGGAGGGATCAGGAAAGATTTCATGTAGAAGGTGATATTTGAGCTGAATATTGAAGGAAGAGAGGGATTCCTTTGAGATGGGGAGGGAGTGTAATATAGACATGGGGAAGAACCAAAAATAAAAAGGCTCAAAGACTAGGGATGATGGAGTGTTTTACATAAGGAACAAAGAGAAGACCAGTGTGATTGGATCCCAGAAGGGGAAGGGGAATAATGTCTAATGAGGTTGAAAACTGGAGGCAGGTTGTGTAGGACTTTAAAATGTAAGTAGAAAAGTTTATATTTTATCTTGGAGGCAGGAGGAACCACTGGAGTTTATTGAGCAGGGGACTGACATGGACAGACCTATACTTAAGGAAAATTCCTTTGGCTATGCAGAAGATATGATGAAATGTGAGAGACTCAAAGAAGGGTGCCTAAATAGGAAACAATAATCTGGGCAATTGGTGATGAGGGTGTTAGCTCTGTGAATAGGGAGAGGGGAGTCAGATTTGAGAGATGACATGGAGGTAAAAATGGCAAGATTTGGCAACTGATTGTACACATGGGGTGAAGGAGAGTAAAGAGTCAAAGACAATGCTGGGCAAACAAACCTGAACAACTCAAAGACTGTTAGTGTTTTTGATAAAAATAGGAAAGTTTGGAAGAGAGTGAGATTTTGAATGAAAGTGAATGACTTAAATTTTGGACAAGTTAATTTTGAGATGTTTCTAGGACAGACTTGTACAACTTGGCAGTAGGTAGGGGCCAAAATTGAAACAGGCTAAACTTCGCATCACAGATAGGTTAGCCTAGAGACAGACTGACGAAGGTTGGTTGCTGCTGGTCACATGACAAATAGTAGAGTGCACAGTGGCAACCCTACATTTTTTGTAGGCCATGTGAAATCCTTTTGCGGGTCGTGTGTTGTGCAGGCCTATTCTAGGACATCTAGTTAGAAATATCCAATAGTCAATTGGTGACTGAGGGCTGAAATTCAGGGGAAAACTGGAGATGGATATAGGTTTCGAGGATGATGACCTGTAGAGAGGCTGATTGAGGAGAGAAAGGGTACATAGGGCAAAACACTGGGAAACACAAAAAGTTAGGGGTATGATATGTGTGGGGAGCCAGAAAAGAAGACTGAGAAATGGTCAGATAGATAGGAGGAGAAACTGGAGAGTGTTGTGGTGAATATCCAGAAAGGAGAGAGTATCGAGGAGAAGAAGGTAATGGCACTCTGATCTAGAAAACAATCAGATCTGGCAATTAAGAAATCATTGATAACTTTGGTGAGAGTAGTTCCAGTTGAATGTTGAGATTGGAAGCCAGATTGCAAAAGGTTTAGGAATGAGTGAGAGGAGAGGAAATGTAGGTAGCCAATGCAGACAGCTTTTTCTAGGAGAATGACTGAGAGAAGAAAGATTTTTAGGAGTGTGCTAGAGCCAGCTCAAATTGGCTCACAAGAACAGATAATTTAATTTTCAGTGTGATCAATTTACAGCTCAGAAACCAGCAAATTCTACAAATTAGGGCTTGTTTTATTGCTCTGTTAATTATCTAGATTTAAGAAAGTGATGGATAAAATGTCGATAATACAGATTAAACTTTAAAAAGTCAGACATACAATTCCTTACCCTACCCCTCCTCCCCAAGCTGGTTGTTAAATATTGTCAGTACACCATGGACATATGACATCTTGAGGATATTGTAGTATCTAGTGAAGCAATTAAAAAAAAAAGAATGGAGGGAAATTGTGAATGTTTGAAGGTAGAAGTTGAAAAAACAAACAAACCAGTAGATAGAGAGCGAGTGAAAATTAGAAAGGATATGAGGATGATCAAAGCTGAAATAATGCTGGAGAAGAAAGGAGGGTATGGGATAAAACATAAAGGTAAAAGTCTTGGATTTGGCAAGAAGGAAGGCCACCTCATTTCCAAGGTCTGGGAGAAAGATGGAGAGACTGTGGAAAGATCTCAAGGGGTTTTGAGATAAGGACAATAGGAGAAGAAGGCTCTCATATCTAATAGCCTTGATTTTCTAAGTAAAATATGAGACAAAGTCCTCAGCCAAAGGAGTGGTTGTAGGGTGATGTTTGGGGGGTATAGATGAGAAGAGAAGGTTTTGATAGCTTCTGTGGGTAGTGGGACAGGGCATCAAAAAGGGAAGAATAAAACGACTATCTTGCTACAGCGAAGGCTAAGTTGAAGTTGTATAACATGAATTAAAACTACCCATTCAGCACATTTTTGTGACTTCTGTGAGTTCTGTCAACAAGCAATGAATAGGAGTGGAGGAAGTATATGATGGGTGTAATCCAAGGCTGAGGTTTAGAATGACATAAGCTATTATCAGGACAAGGGGGTAAGGGACTTGAGAGCAGATGAGAGTGTAGATCTGAAATGACCACTTGTAATGTCAAGATTATAAAAATGAAGAAAGGGAAGTCAGAGCAGGGCTAGTAGCCTGAGAAAGTGCTGAGGGGTGGAGGGATTATAAAGTCTAAGAGAGGGTGAAGAATAAGTATAGGAGGGGGTGAGGTCTAGGGAGAAATGGAATGATAAGAAGCTATGGTCAGATTGAGGAATGTCAGAGTTTCTCATTAAGACAGTAGAAGAGTTGTGGGCAATGGTGAGATCTGGTGTGTGATCTCATTCTTATGTAAGGTGGTATAAGAAAGGTCATAGGATGTAAGGAGACTGAGGAATTGGTCAGTTGAAAGTGAGAGGGAACAGCAGTATGAATAATAAAATCTCCTAGTGTAAAGGCAGAAGCTGAGGAGTTGAGGAAGTGAATCAATGAACCAAGTGCTGTACTCTTTGAGAAAGGAGGGAGAAAAATAAAAATAAATTTATATACAGTATGTATAACTTTTTCCTGGGATCTTAGACTTCCAGGTTACTGGAGCCAAGCCTAGACCTCAATTTTATCTTCTTTGGTCCTGAGACCACTAAGTTGACTGACTCTGGTCTCTCTTAGGGTATCCTGCATAGGGAGGTGAGACCTTAATCTTTAGTCACATAGGCTTCAGATTTAATTCTTAGAAGACTGGTCACAAGTTTTTTTTTTTCTCCCCCTTCTTCTCCTTCAGGCCTGTCTCTTTCAGCCACATGCCTCTATTTATTCCTCTGTCATCTCCCCACCCTTACCCCAAGCCTGTCTACTAGGAACAAGAACCCAGGTCCCCACCTGTAGTCATGTTTATCCTATTATTTTGCTGGCAGTCAATCAGTAAACATTTATTGAGCCCCTTCTGTGTGCCCACTGGGGAAAGGACGAAAAGCAAAAGACAGTCCCACTCTGAAAGAGCTCATGGGTTGTGGTTCCTCCTTCGTTCTTGAAGAGGACCAAGACATCAGGGAGGAGATGCCATGACTTGCAAGTGAATTGGATTTAAATGAAGAAGAATTATGCAAAGTCACCAGCCTCACTTTCTCCTCCAGAGCCATCTGGGTCCAGTGGCCAGATATAATCAGGATGATTAGAGACGCTCTATTGAAGAAGAAAGGAAACAAACATTTGTTAATATGTGCCAGACACTGTGCTGAGTACTTTAAAATATTGTTATTTGGGGAAACAACATACAAACAACTATATACAAACTGTTCAAGTACAGGATGAGTTCGAAATAATCGGTAGAGGGAAGTCACTAGAATTAAGGGGGATTGGGAACAATTTCCTGTAGAACAGGCCTGCACAACATTTGCTCTTGAGCCAATTGCCAGTGGTCAAAGGATTTCGGGTGGTCTGAGAAAAATGTAGGGTTGGCTACTATGCACTTGCTCCTGTTTGAAACGTGACCCGCAGTAACCAGCCATCGTGTGTCTGTCTCTAGCTTAACCTATCTGTCGCCCAAGGAAATCTAGCTGATTTTAATTTTAGTCACTACTTACTGCCAAGTTTGCAGGTCTGCTATAGAAAGTGAGCTTTTAGCTGGGATTTGAAGGAAGCTGGGGAAGTCAGGAGGTAGAGATGGGGAGGGGAGGAATTCCAACCATGGGAGACAGACAGTAAAAATGTCTAGAATTGGGAGATGGCATGTCTTGTTTGAGGAGCAGTAAGGAGGCTGGTGTCACAGGATCTATATTGAGGGTGTACTATGTTGAGGGTCGGTGGATTAGAAGGGTTATCAGGGAGGCTTAAGACCTATCCCTTAGCTCCAAGGTCTCAGGGTTGTACAGGTCCCAGAACCCTCTTGGAATAAATCCAGGCAGGTATGTTTAAAGGCTCCCCCTTTTCTTATTTTCTTCATATTGGGACTGCCTCCTAAATGTAAGAATCCTTAGCCATGCAGGACCCTGGTGTGTCCTCTGGCATAAAAGATACAGACCACATACCCTTTTTTGAGATTTACTTCCTAGCAGATTCCTTATTGTCCTCCCCCCTCCCAAGACTTTAGGCCATAAGACTTGTTTGTGGCCTCAAGGTCACATGTGGCTCTCTAGGTTCTCAAGTACAGCCCTTTGACTGAATCCAAACTTCACCGAAAAAATCAGATTTATTTTAGGCCAATCCCCCATTAGATTATTTGTAAAACCCCTCCCTTTCCACTTTTTCTAAGCCTTGAATCCTGGCAGAAAGCCCCTGCCTAGGTCCCTGGGACCTGAAAGGTCTATTTCCTGGCAGTTCCGACCTTGGTTCTCTCACCCTGGGCTATCACTTAGAGGGAGGTCCAGTGCTGTGGGCCTTTTCCCTGGTTAGGCCACCTCTGGTAGGACCCAATTAGAGATTGTGCTGGCTTTAGGATACATATCTGAGTGGGAAAGAGGAGGATTATTTTGACTTAAAAAAACCAACAACGACAACTTAATTTTTGTGTCCTCTGGTGCTCTTCATCATTGTTTCTGGATGTTTTATGAGGGAAGTGAACTTGACTCTGGAATCTTTCACTTTGCCATTTTTACTGGAAGTCCTGCATGTAATTTTTTTTAATGAGGTCTGTGCATATCTAGTACAAAACTGTATGTACAAAATCCTTTCAGACAAATGAATCACGGGATGAAAAGATAGTAAGAAGAGATATCAAGGCATGTTGTGTAAGATGGTAGTGGGTGATGCTAGTAGGAAAGAATTGCTAGCTGACATTAATAATTTTAATAGATTGTAGGCTTCTTGAGGGGACAGGCCCATGTCATTTTTTTTGTACTTGCATCTCCAGGATTAAAAGTGGGGTAAAATGGAATGTAAGATCAGAAAAAGAGATAGACTAGTCTTATGGTGAGAGCCAGGGATTAAACAATGGATAGTTCTTTGATATGTGGTGAAGTGGAAAATAGTCCTGAAGAATTTGGAATCAAGAGGACATGGTGATAAATCTACCTCAGCTACTTGCAGAGCAAGTCATTCGATGATGTCTCTGGGTCTTATATTTTTTATCTGGAAAATGAGGAATTTGAACTAGGTAAGTGCTGTCAAACAAATAGAAACGGGGGCCATGAAACTGTGCACGAGGATCTCTGCAGGCAACATATTGACTCAGAAAACTGCATGTTAACATTTTCTCTTTTCTATTGTATTTTTTTTATATATTCTGTTAAATATTTCCTAATTACATTTTAATCTAGTTTTGGCAGTGACTGGGTAGCATGTTTGAAACCTCTGGACTGGGTGACTTCTGAGGTTCCTATAAAGTCTAAATCTAAAATTTATGATAGAGTGTTCCAGTGGTAGTTAGGAAATGTAAAGAAACTTTTTAAAGGGCAAGATAAGTATATGGGGCTGTGGATGGGGCTAAACCAGAATCACTTGGAATGTGAAGCATGGATGGATGGGACAATAGGCACCAATTTAGTACTCCTTTTGGAGAGATGCTGCATCCATTGGTGTCCCGGAATCTGCAGCGCTGTCCTAGACAATAGCATATACAATATTTACATTTAGTTAGGGGTTGTTGACTTGAATGTAATGTCAGCACTTCCCTTTGTCCTGTCAGGTAATAGGTAGCTCTCAGCGAAAGGCAGATGACTAAGATTAGGGAAGCCATAGCAAGATAATCTATATGGTCAGGATAAATCATTGGCCAAAACTGGATAAATGGATTAGGAACAGATTGTCATATTATGTTAGATAGATAAAGCCATGTAGAGGGTCCACAGTCAGGAAGTATGTAAGCTTGAGAAGGATAGGATAAGACAAAGACAAAATAAGATATTTGGCAGGAGGGAGCCAGATTAAAGATTCGGGTTAAAAGAGGTGCAAATAGGGGGCATGTATTATTAGTACTCTTCATGATATGTGCCTGCTACAGATCAACACTTTATAGTCTCATAGGGAGGCTAAGTGACATCCACGGTTACAAACTTCTAAATATCAGAGGTAGAATTCAAATCCAGGTCTTCCAGACTCCAAATCCAATATTCTAGCCCCTATGCCATGTTGACTCTTCCTATTTATTGTGCCTCATGGCTATTTGTAAATTGGAATAGGAATAGGAAATTTAACATAGGAAATTTAATAATAGGAAATTATTAATTAATTAACTATTACTTAAATAAATAGGAAATTTAGTAATAGGAAATCGAGTTATCTATCTCACCTATTTGCCTGTCAGTTTTAGAGGGAAAAATTGGTACTTAGATTCTCAAGGCAGGATAGTATAGTGGATAAGGTCTGGCCTTGGAGTCAAAAAGACCTGGGTTTGAATTCTGCTTCTGATGTTAACTGGCTGGGGAAGTCACTGAACCTCTCTGATCCTCAGTTTCCTCATCTATAAAATGTGAATAGTAATATTTTTTTTTAAAGCAGGGCAGCATGGCAGAATGGATAAAGGACTGGCTTTAGAATCATGAAGAGCTGGATTCAAGTCTTGCCTCTGATGTGTCCTAGCTATGGGCAAATCATTTAGCTACTCAAAAAGTCAAATATGTTCTTTAAAACTATGTTAGCAAAAAAATGTTAGAAATAAAATGCTGATCTGTAGTGCTAGAGAGAATTTCCATACTGGAAATTCCTCACAATGATAAAATAATAAATCTGAAAGAAAGGAAGACCAAACCAAAATCTTATAGATCCTACTTCATAGGGTTGTTGTCAGGCTTAAATGAGATATATAATGTAAAAGGCTTTCCAAGTGTGACAGCTGGTGTGGTTGGGAGGTGTTAGAGATACCCTTGGTAGTGTTGCCAAAGCTATCTCCATCTACACCTGGTTAGCTCCCCTGCCTTCTAATACAGAGAATAATGACTAGAGAATTTACCAACTTTGGGTGGTGGTGGTAGTGGTTTGGGGTCTGTGTGTCAAAGAATGGTATATTACTTGGCCCCCCAAATGGTACTCAGACTATCAGTGAATAGTATACTCCCAGCTTCTCACTTGAACCTATAAGTAGCTAAGCTGGATCATATATTCAATAGATGTTGAGAGGTACCGATTAGAGCTGGAATGTGCTCCTAAATTACAAGAATGTGTAATCCTTATCCCTGTTCTTTCAGCCCCCATTCCATGATTTGAATTCTTTCCTTCTCAATCATGGTACAGCTAGGTGATGCAGTAGATGGAGCACCGGACCTGGAGTCAGGAAGATCTGAGTTCAAATTCAGCTTCAGATGCTTACTAGTTATGTGTACTGGGCAGATCACTCAACCCTGTTTGCCTCAGTTTCCTTCTCTATAAAATGAGCTGGAGAAGGAAATGGCAAACCACTCCAGTATCTTTGCCAAGAAAATCCCCAAAAGGGGTCACGAAGAGTCAGACATGAATGAAAATAACTAAAGAACAACAACTCCCCAATCATCTCTTCCCACCCCACTCCCATCACCATAGGATTTAACAATTCACTCTCAGTGGCCATGGAATCTATTGAAATACAGTAATCAGTTCAGCGTAAGGCTTCCAAATAGCAAGCTACAGGTTTGTTGAAGGTTAGATTGACTCCTTTTTCATCCTATCCCTCTTCCCAACCAGTCTGAGGAAGGAGGTGTGGTGACAAGAGAAAGTTTTGGAACTCATAGAAATTTCTTCAGCAAGTATTCCAAGGACAGAGCAGCTGGGGAGTGTTGGAGTTGAGTTTTGTGTGGTGGTGGCATTTATATAGTGATTTAAAGTTTGAAAATTACTTTACTTATGTTATCTCATATGATCCTATCATGGCACTTGTGTTTCTTGGTGTACCTTCTTCTCGGATCACTTATAAATTCCATTCATTCTGACCCACATCTCTTCTTTCCAGTCTGTTCTAGTTTCACAGTTTCGTAACTTCACAGGCTTCTGTGCAGTGTTCCACAGTGCTGATCTCCAATCTTGCCACCTCACTTTGCTCTGCTGGAAAGGCAGTAGTGTGTGGGGCGCCCTTTTCTCTCTCTCAGAAGAAAAAAAAAACTATGAACTTGGATGGGCATGAAAATATGGGCAGAAGTCTCTCAGAACATAAAAGAGAAATTGTAACTTAAAGTTTCTGGGACATGTATTCATGTGTGAACTTTCTAACTTACTCAGACTAGCTGATCCTTTATTTTAGTTAATTCTGAGTGGTCTTAAAAAAAAGAAATTAGACAAGCAGGTGTACTACTAGATAGAGTATTGGACTTAGAGCCAGGAGGTTTCTGAGCAAGTTATTTAACGTCTAAGTTCAAATCCAGCCGTATACACCTGTTAGCCATGTGATTCTGGGCAAGTCACTTTACCCATCCTCAGTTACTTCATCTGTAAAATGGGAATAAAAATAGTAGCTACCTCACAGGGTTGTTGTGAGAATCAACTGAGAGTTCTTAGTACTTGTAAAGTACTATTTAAAAGTTAGCTATTATTATCATGAAATGCCAGTTATTTTTATTACTACCAGTATAATCCTAGGCAAGCCAAATGACCTATTTGAGACTTTACTTTGTCATTTGTAAAATAAGGGAATTGAACCAGACATTCTCTAATAAGGTCCATGTCAACTTCAAGTAATATGATCCTATTGGTGTGCGAGGAGATCTTGACAGAAGCAGCAGAGAAGTAATTTCTAGTGTTATGAAACTAGCCTGAATAGAGAGGACCTACTCAAAGCTACCCAACTGGAACAAATGAAGTCAGAAAATAGGATAATTATAAATTGTCCATGTTATCAGGAGGTTTGATTCAATTAGTCAATCAGCAAGCAAGTATTGAGTGCCTTCTGTATACCAGGCACTGATGTTTGTAGGCACTGGGGATACAGATTGGTTTAATAGGACAAGTGGAAAAGGATGAGGGGAGAAAAAACTGCTGGTTTTCTGTGGGCCAAGTGCTGAATGAGAAATTTAAAGACTTAGCATTTGATAGTCACTGAATAGTTAAGTCATCCTAGAGACTTAACTTTAAGGTAGAGATAAGAAGGAGCAAGTGGGAATGCAGCAAATTGATCACAGAGACTTTGTTATAAATGGTTTGGAGAAACTTCTGGGGAAACATTGTTTTATTCTGCAGGAAGACTAAATAGATGTTAGAAAATGCTTAAAAATATGAGCCATTCAGGCACATAAATGAGCACAATTTTGGTTTTATAAAATCTTGGGAGAAGTCCATAGTTAAAAGAAAAATAAGACTTTGATTTAAAGTTATGATGTCAGCAATACTAAAGAACTTTTACCCAATGAGTATTTTCTTACGTTTTTTGCTATTGGAAGACAAAAAGTTAGACTATTGATGAGCATGGTTTGTCTTTAAGGAGTTATTCTTTTTGGTAGAAAGCACAAGCGCCATCTAGAGGCTAAACTCTTCTAGAGGTACATGCACTTGAACTGGGATATAGTCATAATATCGGGAGTGCATCTCATTGTTTAGGGGGAAAAGATAATTTCATGGAAATAATAAATATTTGTACCCCACTTTAATGTTTATATAGAACTTTATAGGAACAATCATATTTGAACTTTATGACAACCTTATGAGGTAGGTATTATAGGCTATTCCTATTTATCAGAAGAGGGAATTTAGTCTCAGAGAGGTATATTGATTTCTTCATGGTCACACAGCTGGTAAACATCAGGGGTGGGATTTGAACCCTCATCTTCCTGACTCCAAGCCTCATATCTCTGTAGTGTTTAGTATTCTGCCTAATAACTCATTTATAGAGTTGTTGAACTGAATGGACTTGAACACTCTATTATACCAGTGGTGTCAAAGTCAAATAGAAATAGGGGCCACTAAACCATACATAAAGGATCCCTGTGGGCTGCATATTGATGAGAGAACCACATCATAATATTATCTAGATATTATTTTATTTTTATCTGTTTTGTTAAATATTTCCCAATTACATTTTAATCTGGCTCAGGCTTCATTGGAAAGTTCTATGGGTTATATATGACCAGCTGGCCATGTGTTTGACACCTCTGCACTCTCACATCTGCTGCCTCTCAACTACCTTGGATATAGATTGACCGTATGGCACCGATAGTCTAAAAATAACCTTAGCAACAAGGGGCCAACTAGGTGAAGTGTCAGACCACAGGGATGGGATACAGCAACAAGAAAGGAGCTTAAACTAAGAATTTTCAAGCTGACACCAGATATAATCTAGTCTAAATTTTATCTTTTACAACTGAAGACACTGAGGGGAAGTGACTTGCTTGATGGACACATCTAATAAATGACAGAATTAGAATTATTACTTGTATCTCATTTCTTAGTCCTAGTTTCTTTCTATTCTCCCTAGGCTGTTTCTTGATGCTGTCGCAAGACAGGCAAAGTTAATCCTTTACCTTAAATTGGGAACTTTTATATACTCTCTGCAGAGTTAAGAACATATCCCTTAGCTTCCAGGTAGAAATAGATGGGAATGCTTAGTTAGAGTGGGGAGTAGGCAGGTGGAAAACAGAGTTTTATGTTCTGTCAGCTACAACTAGACAATTCTTTCCAGGGTATATATTGTATTTTGGAATTATATATTTCACGACTTTACCTGCTGCAGAGGTGGCATAATAGCTGAGGTAGCTGAATCTGGAGTCAAAAAGATTTGAGTTCAAATCCAGCCTCAGGCACTTATTAGTTATGTGACCCTGAGCAAGATACTTAACTTTTGTCTGCCTCAGTTTCCTCAATTGTGAAATGAGGAGAATACTAGCATCTATCTAGGAGCCGAGCTCTGTCATTCTGAGTAAACCACTTAATTTTAATGAGTCACAGGTTAACTCTGTAGTATTTAGCTACTGAATCTCAAATGGTTTTCTTTTGTCTTGGTTGGGGGGAGTTCCCATAGGGAGATTCCCCAGGCTAATGAAACCAGAGATACAGTGTATATTGAATATTGGAGTCCTACAATATCCAGGCAAGCTAATATATACTGATCTGGACAGAGGTATGGAAGAGGAGTAAAAGGGTTAACTTGCCTCTCAGTAGTTTTTCTTTAACAAGCCATTTGCTCTTTGACTATAATCCCACACTATCCGTAAAGTGAAAATAGAATCAACCATTATACCAGAGGGGCTTTGCTAGAATAATTGGTGCTGAGACAGTACATTTTCCTCACCTTTATGTAGTAGTTGGACTGAAAGTTTGGCACTTTGCCAAGTTGAGCTTATCTCTCTATCCAACAGTTTACAGTATGGAATGTAGTTTAATTTTTTACTAAACATGATCCTGGCTGTGTAGTTTTTTTTCAGGAAGTACTGACTTTCATCTCCATTTCTAAAAACTTCAGTAGCAT
>JAQQSU010003071.1:0-14477 GCA_028627135.1 Pseudochirops cupreus | reverse complement strand
TATATATACATACACTTATATTCAGTGCTTTTAAATTCACATTTCCTTACACCTACCCTACGAGCTAGTTAGTAAGTCTTATGATCTGCATTGTACAGATGAAGAAACTGAGATCTGAATTGGGTTAACTGATTTACCCGAAAGTGCACAAGTAAACATCACAAGAGAGGTTGGAGAGTCAGAACTTGAACTCAGACCTCTTCTGGCTCGGTGCCCGTTATCCTACCCTATGCTGCTTTTCAACAGAAATACACACATGCAGACAAACACACAAAGAGACTCCTTCTCCCACCACTCCACGCTGCGCATAGCTGAAAAAGGCATGCATTTTGCTTGTGATGCAAACTCCGCTGGGGCAGAGACGGCGTCCCTCCGTCAAGCACCGTGGCGGTCTCTCCACCCAGCTCCCTCTCCACTAGGCGAGGAGCAGCTCGCGCCTGCCCGGCTGGGGCCTCGGAGGAGCCCGAGGGGCGCAAAGGGCAGCCCCGGGGCGAGGTGACGGTGCAGGAAGCAGGTGGGGGGAAAAACTCTTCCCGAGGCGAAGTTTGCGTCCAGCGCCGGCGGGCCTCCCCTGGCCCGAGGCCCGCACTCTGCCCCTACGGGAGAAGCTCTCCGGCCGCCCGAACCCGACCGCCCCAACCAGAGACCCGCAGGGAGTTGCCGGCTCGGGGGTTTGAAGGAGGGGGCTCTGGGTCATCAACACCTGGTGGTTTGTGTCCATCAAAGTTCAAAGGGTGACCGACCACACAGCAAAGCTACGGCAGGCAGGGCAGACAAATCATGAGGAGAACAACGGCGCTGCGTGCGCATCCGCGCCCTCGCACAGTAAGGACACCAGCGGATTCGCCCGGAACTACGATTCCCAGAATCCTCCGGGCACTAACGTTTCTGAAGCCTGGGAAAGAAAACCCTTGACTTGGACTCAGAAGTCTATCTTTTCAGTGTCAGTTCCAGTGGCGGATCGCGGCTCCTACTCTTAGAAGCAGCTGCCGTAATTTTTCTTCTTTCCCCCTCCCCCCCCCAGCAAAAATGAGAGTTTGGTTAGATTGAGTTATGAGGAGTTCTTAGCCTTTTTGTGGCTGTCTTGGACCCTTTCTGCAATCTGCTTTAGGTCCCTTGTCAGAATGACGTCTTTAATGCCTAAAATAAACTACATAAGACTACGAATGAAACCGATTACATTTAAATTCATTTGTCTAGACTCCACGCAGCTACCGCTTTATTTAGTGCATCACCTCCAGCTTAGATTGTGACTCAAGACAGCCTCCCACAGCATCGACGCTGCTGACCAACGGGTTTTCCTTCAGGGGCGTATCTGACTGTGTCTGTCCTGTCCTCAATAAACTCTAGCAGTGGTTCTCAACCTTCCTAATTCCGAGACCGTTTAATACTCGTATGTGGGAGTATCTGCATGTGGGCGGACCCACCTGGAGAAGGATAGAGGAGTGGTGGCTCCGTTCCTAACACCATGGGAAATACGTGTTTTCCGATGGTCTTTGGCAACTCCTGTGAGGGGTCGCGACCCACAGGTTGAGAACCGCTCCTAAGCTAGTGGTTTTTCTCCTATCTCAAGAATGAAATTCAAACTGCGCTAGCTTTAGAACCCTTCTCAATCTTGACTCAACTTAATTTGTCCCTTTAATGAATTAGAGATTTTCACTTTATTGTCTTTAAATCTTAGCACCCAGTACAATGAGTTGTTTGAGAATGAATGAGTGAATGCATGAGAAACCTCTAACAACCTGTTCAAGAGGAAGGTTCTACAAACATGATTATCCACCCTCCTTTTACCGAGGATGAAACTAAGACAGAGGAGTTAAATGACTTTTTCTAGTGTCTCTGTTAGCTGGTAAGGGTGAACATTGCTTTCAAACCCATGTCTTCTGTTACTTCAGTGCACTTTTCACTAAATTACATGTGCTGTGAGGTGTACTTTCCTTTCAAAAGAAAAAAAAATAGTATCCCTAAGGAATATGTATATAGTGTTGAGGGTTAGAAAGGATGGATTTCTAATGAAATCCTTTGAGGGTTCTAATCAGTCTGAAACAATTACCAGGCATAAGCAGTCTTGGTAGTTTTAAAAGGGTTTATTAGGCTTGTCAGAGGGCAGGAGAAAATTAAGGGGAATCCTCCTGCGAAGTGTGGGGATTGGGGGTACTGACTAAATAGTAACAAAGTCATACAAAGGTGGAGTTAGGAAGGAGCACCCAGCCCATCTGCCCTGAAAGGTTCCCCTTTGATAAGGTGGAGTTCTTTTGTTAGGAGTTAACTTACAGCTGGCCACTAGAACAAAAGGGGTAAACATTTCTCTAAGGAATCCTTTTAAGAATTCATAGGTGTGGCTTGTTATAGTTAAGGATACTTACAGGCTGGGGGCAGGGGAAGGGGCAGAGTTAATGACTTAGAGCTGGGGGGAAAGGTGACTTTCCACAAGCTGATATCACATACCCAGGTGCCCGTACACAGATGAGATTCAAGACAAAGTCACCCCAAAATATTACAAAGGCACCACAGCACCCCCTTCATATAGTATTATTGGTTATCTCCAACAAAGGCAGCTAGGTAGAAGCTTTTTTTTTCCTGAGCCTGGAGTCAGGAAGACGTGAGTTAACCTGTCTTCAGACACTTAGTTGTGTGACTCTAGGCAAGTCATTTTTGCCTGTTTCCCTCAGTTTCCACATCTGTAAAATGGAGATAATATTTAAATACCTTGCAGTGTTGTAAGAATCAAAAAAGGTATTTATAAAGCATGTAACACAGTGCATATTGTAGTCACTATATAAATGCTTATTTCCTATCCTCCCTATCACCACAAGGGAAAATAAGAAACAATACTAGAGTTTGATTGTTTTAGGAAGAGCTAAACGAACTATAGCATATTAAACCACTGTGAAGCATGGTAGAAAGAACTTTGGCTCTTCAGTCAGGGGTGAAATACAAGCTCCTTGCGGACAGGCAGTGATTAACTTTCATCTTTTTATTCTAGCACAGCCCTTGACAAAATGGCACTTAATGCTTGTTGACTGATTAATGCAATTACACTGTAATTATCCCCTCACCAACAGATTTAGAACTACTGGGATGAAGCCTATTAGACAAGATGGAAATCTTTGATTTGTTTGGATGAACTGAGTTTGTAAAATACTGTGGTTTAAAAAGATAGTATCAGCTTCCTTTTACCCTGCTCTGTTCTTCCCTTTTTCCCAGGTATTGCTGAGCCTGACATAGAGATATATCATGGATATGTTGCTCTAACTTTCCCACTCATCACTTGAAGTTTCCTAATATTCGTCTTCTCTAAACATAGTTTATTTTAAAATGTAAAAACCATTTTTAGTTCTTAGGTCATGTAAAAAACCAGTAGTGAATCTGGCCTTTGCTAACCCCTGATCTAGACTTAAGAAAATGTTAACAACAGAGATTAAACTTAAAAGTATGTTATGAGAGCTGTTTGTTAAGACATTTGTAAGCACACTTCTAGAAGTGGTCCATCTGACTTAGGTGACTGAAATTTATCTGGGCAACTAGTTGCTCTCTTGCTATCTCTTTCCTTATTTACCATGGTTATCAACTCCCCATTAGCTGTTTTTGTTTCATCTTTTTCATTGTAAAGGTCTAGTCTAGTACAAAAATACTTTGCTTTTTTTTTTTTGTTAGCTTTTCCGGGTAACTCTTGTAGCTAACTGCTATGCTAAAAGACCTATTTCTGAGAAAAAAGAAATATAATTAGGCACAGTTAGATCTACCATCTTCATTTAACCTTGTCTTTTCTCAATAAATCCACTTCCCCAGAAGAGTGAGGCTTAATTATTTTTGCAGAAAGAGGTAGACAATACAGGGACATAATGGGCAAAAATACAAGGTGTAAGGATAGGAGACAAATACAAAATACAATGATCTGCTCAGCTCTATTCACCTTGCTGCCATCTCCAAATAACTCCATCTACTTCTCTGGATAACCAGAAAAGGAGAGGGTCTCACCTAGTCAGTGAGAGATCAAATGGACGGTACAACTACCACAATGCTATCCATGGAATAGTAAGAGAAGAAAACAGCATCCAATGCATTAGTTAGATCCTTTATAAAAGATTTATTGGGGGGCAACTAGGTGGCACAGTGAATATAGCACCGGCCCTGGAGTCAGGAGGATCTGAGTTCAAATACAACCTCAGACACTTGGGCAAGTCACTTAACCCCAATTGCCCTCCAAAAAGAAAAAAAAAGATTTATTGGGCCAATATGGCAGAAAAGGAAAATGATACATGTTGGAGAAGAGATGGGAAAATTGGAACACTAAGGCATTGTTGGTGGGGTTGTACACAGATCCAACCATTCTGGAACTATGCCCAAAGGGCTATACAACTGTTCATACCCTTTGATTCAGCAATACCAGACTAAGTCTGTATCCCAAAGAGATCATAAAAATTGGAACAGGACCCACATGTATAAAAATATTTATAGTGGTTCTTTTTGTGGTGGCCAAGAAATGGAAATTAAAGGGATGTCCATCAAGTGGAGAATGACTGAACAAGTTGTAGTATATAAATGTAATGGAATACTATTCTTTCTTGAGAAATGATGAGCAGGTGGATTTCAGAAAAACCTCAAAAGACTTACATGAGCTGATGCTGACTGAAGTGAGCAGAACCAGAACAATGTACACAGTAACAGCAACATTGTGTGATGACCAACTTTAACAGACTTAGTTCTTCTCAGCAATGCAATGATCTAAGACAATTCCAAGGGACTCATGATGGAAAATGTTGTACACATTCAGAAAAAGAACTATGTAGTATGATAAGCATACTCTTTTCTATCTCTCCTTTTTCTTTCTTATTCTTCTCACACAACATACCTAATGTGGAAATATTTTAATATGATTGTACTTATATAACGTATATTACATTACAGCCATCTTGGGAAGGGGGAGAAAAAAATTTTGGAAAAATCTTGTAAAATCAAAATCTTATAAAAGTGAACATTGAAAACTATTTTTGCATGCAATTGGAAAAAATAAAATATGAGTATGTGGGAAAAGATTTATGGAAAGATATAGAATAATAATAGCTATCATTGAAATAGTGCCTGCAGGCACTGTGCTAAGTATGTATGCATACATGCAAAAATACGTATATCTTTATCTGCCTATCTATGTGACTATCTAAAATCTCATTTCATCCTTGCAATGAGGCTGGGAGGGAGGTGCTAGTATTATTCCCATTTTACAGATGAGGAAACTGAGACAAATAAATCCAATGACTTGCCCAGGGTCACACACCTAGTAAATGTCTGAGGCTGAATTTGAACTCAGATCTTCCTACTCCCAGACCCATTGCTCTATCCACTACACTGCCTTGAATTGTGCAGGACAGGTAGAGATGGGGCTATCTACACTATTGCAAAGAATATCTTTGCCAATGACAACCTGGTATTCATGAAAATTTTGGAATATATATGCTTTGGCAATAGTATATCTGTGCCATTTTGTAAGAAGCAGGGTGGCACCGTAGATGGAAAGCTAGACCTGGATCAGAAAGACCTGAATTCAAATTCAACCTTACACACTTACTAGATGTGTGATCCTGGGCAAGTCATTTAACCACTATCTGCTTTGGTTCTTTATCTGTAAAAGGAGGGATAATCATAGCATCTACCTCCCAAGGTTTTCTGAGGGTAAAATGATATAATATTTGCAGTGTCTTGCAAATCTTAAAGGGTTATAGAAATGCTACCTTTCATTATTATAATCTTTAAACTCATCCTAAGATGAACTTGGTTTCAGAACATTGGCACCATTGGTTTTGCTAATTTTTGGTCTTTTCCCAGACATTGACAAGTCAGTCTCAGGGATATGCCACTGATGAATTGCTCTAACTTTCCCCCTCATTATTGAAGCTTCCTAATATTCTTTTTCTCTAAAAATTAAAATACCAATTCTCACTCCTCCATGACTCACATAGTGAAACTTGATTTGAAGTTTCAATAATAACAGTTACCATTTATATAGTAAAGACAGCTTGGTTTAATGAAGAAAATGCTGGAGTTGTAGCCAGGAAAACCTAAATTCATGTTCTGTTTGTGACAGTTACTGGTTGTGTGGCCTTGGATAAATCTCATAACTGCTTGGTGTTCTAGGCTAGGGCTAACACACTCAGATAGAAACCGAAGGCCCCTAATCTATATGTAAGCATCCCTGTAGGCCACATATTGACTTAGTTTTTAAAATATCATATAATCTTATGCTTTATTATATATATATATATTTTTAAATTTCCTAATTACATCTTAATTTGTTTCAGGTCAGGAATTTTGTGGACTATATTTAGTCTACCAGGCTGCATGTTTGACACCCTCCTCTAAGCATCTTCCCTCTTTGGACACTATAATCCATCTGCTCTGGCCCATGCCAAATGTTCTGAGTCACAGCTTCCTCTGGGCTCTGCTATACCCTTTAGCAAGGTGTATACCAGGTGGCTCTAATTCATCCAAATGTTCAGTCACAATTCTATGAAAAATAGTGGAGCTATGCAGATATCCTTGTGGCAAGTGGGTAAAAGTATACTGTCTGCCCTGCCAAGTGATAGCAAACTGGTCACATTGTTTAGAATATACTGGAATAGTAAAGAAAGCATTGGTTAAATCAATAATTGCATACCAAATCCCATCATATTTCTGGATCCTTTCTATTAATGTAACAGTATCTGGAACAGTAACATACAAGGAGGAAGTCACCTTATTCAATTATCTATAATCTATTGTCATTCTCCATGTCCCAGCTGACTTTCATACTGGCCACACAGAATTATTCCATTGAGTGGTTGTAGGGACTAACACTCTTGCCTCAACATATTCCTTTATAGTATTGGTAATTTCATCTTGCCCACCTGGTACATGATACTGCTTTAAAGTAATTACTTCAGAAGGTTCAGGTAAAGTGATTAGTTCCATTTTTATTTTTTCCACTATAACTATTAATTCCTATCTTCCTTACTGCAAATTGGTATCTCCCCTCAGGTAAATTTAAAGTCATACCTCTCAATATATCTATTCCAATGATATATTCAGGACTGGGTACAATTACCATTGTATATTCTTTCTTAGGTAATTTTCCAATTTTCATCATTAGTTTGACTTGTCTGGATGATATTTCAGCTCCTCCCAGTCCTGTGATGGTAATAGGAGTTCCATGTCTGAATTTATCAGGGTTCTGATCTATAAAGAAGGCCTCTGCCTCTATTAATGCCCTAGTTACAGTATTTGGTCCATTTTTCTAGTATAGAATCAAATTGATATGAGATCTGTAATCCTGTCTGTGTATTTCTTTATTCTGAGCTTTGGCTTGGCCAATATCCTAATCTCCCTGAAGATGTGACAAACTTGGATACAAGGATTCAAGAGAACCTGTAGGGGCAGTTCTTACTTCCCTATTCTGTCTAATATTAAGCCTCTTTTCTTGGTACATTTTACATAGTTCATTAGTTGGAATACTATCTATTCTTCCAAAATCTACCCCTGCTCTCAATAGAGCAGTAAACACTTCTTTTCTTGTCAATCTATTCTGACTTTGAATCTGCTGGTCATTTACTCTTCTCTCTCAAGGAAATTTATCCTTTCCCCGTTCCTGTAAGTCACTTAGCTGGGAAATCTTATCCAGCGCCTCCAAAAGAGGGTGCCCTATCTCCCCAATTAGTAGAGTCAGAATTAGATGCTTATAAACAGGAGAAGCCGCCTTCACTATGATATTTCTATGAGAAACTGTTAAGGGAATATTGTGATACACATTTGCATCTCTGACCATGATAGCACTTTTCATTACCTCCTCCCTTAACTTTCTCATGCAGTCCCTAAGCAAGTACCAGGGTCTGTTTCCACTAGACCACACAGAATCAATGGGATACATTTTATTTAATCCATCTGCAGCTAGAGTTAACAGATTGGTTGTATTGTTACTTCCTAACATATGATGATCCCTAAAAGCTTATTGTACAAAAAGATTCTCACTAATACCTTCAAATTTCAAGCAATCCATGCTATCTACGCATATTCCTCCAGTCCCTTCATCACTGATTTTCACCATTGAAGGCACTAACAATCCTCCCATCCTTTGAGAGAATCAACTTAATATATCAATAACCTCCTGCTGAGTGAAATCCTTAATTATCTCCCTGACCTCTGTTTGGCTTCCCTGGTTCTCCTGCTTTCTTCTTAGCATAGGGAGAAAATCTGCCATCATAAAAGCCTCCTCATCTAACTTTGTTTCATTTTCCTCCCACACATTCTCCTTGCAGTCATTGTCCTTGCAACTAGGCTCAGCCTATGCCACACGTACATTTCTTTTATTAGTTTTTTTGCTTCTTTTTGAGAGTTAAACACACAGCAGCCTTCTGTTCTACCACCTGAAACCTTCCAGCTTGTCCTTTTGAAGGAGAGCCCAAAAGCTGTAACATAGCCAGCTCCTTTTCCCTCTGAGTTTTCTCTTCCATCAGTTTGTCTTTGCTTTTACATATAATACAGTAACCTGTTAGTAAAACTCAGCCTCTTCTACATACACCTTCCAGTTCTTTTCCTGGTTTTACTGGTATTCCTTGCAAACATGTTTCTAAATCTCTAGATTCTCCCTTCTGTAGCCTTGGTTCCCAGTTTTCACAGAGCCCTGTACTTTTAGCCCATTCCCTAGCTAGGGAATTCATGAAGACGTAATGAATATAGTGAATGTAGCATCTTGCCTGGCACATAATAAATTGGTAAGTGATTGTCTAAAGTCATATAAATATTAAGGGACAGAGTTGGGATTTGAATACAGGTGCCATGAGTCTAAAAACCCAGGGCCCTTTGCATTATGTCACACTGCCTACTCACAATTTTGTAGGATTAGCAAGGGAACATAGAGTGAAAGAGGCTCACATGCTAATTATTATTTTCTGAAAAGGAGTAATTAGTTCAGTGATGCTCTCCTTCTGAGGTTGGAGTACCAAATCCTGTTGAAAGTGTGCCCCAATTCTTCAGGAGCCACTACTCCTTATTTACTGGAGGAGTGTTCCTCAGCTCTATTATGTTGCATTATACTTATTAGACTGCTTCTTCTGAGATTTCAATAGTAATTTGTTTTTATTTATTTATTTTATTCTGTCTTTACCAAACACCACTTTACACGAGTCTTTTATATACAAGGAAGAACAGAAAACAAGGATTGCAAATGTAACCCCAGTTTCCCCGCAAGTCTGCAATGGTTTGAATACTGCAACATGTAGAAGGAGATGTGACTCCTCATGTAGAGAGAAAGCTGAGCCTGCACCAAATACACACATAAGGGACTTATTGAGTTTCTCTCACAAAATTTTCAGAAGTAATGCATGGACAAAGAGTCAATTGAGAGAGGGAGAGATTGACTTTGCAGTGAAGGGGGCCCCATTTTTTCCCTTGATTTGCTAGAGATTTCAGAGGCTGCTGAAAATGGATTTCATCTAGGTAAGATTGTTCTTATTCTCCCAGTTTTAGCTAAGACTTTATCTCACTCCCAGCTGAAGGGTTCATTCATTCTTTAGATTCTTTGGTAAATAATCTGAATTTGTTCTCCAATTGCTATTTTGCTTGGATAAACGGGTTAACTCAATATTTACTATTTTGGGTGACCATTGTTTGGTGGAAAGGTGCTAAATTGTTGAACATAAGGGCTTAACCTTCCTCTTGAGAGAATTAAGGAAGCAGCTTTTGTTCTGAACTGATCATCTCTCAGACTACCATTATTTGAAGAGAAAGATGGATATGGTCATCTATCTTCTCTAGATCTATAACCCTTTTAGAAAATGGAGGGAAGAATGCTCAGCCTTAGCAACAATCTGGTGCCTGCTTAGCCTTTTCTTTCAGCTAGTGTAGTGTGAGCTTTGGCTTTGGTGCTCCTTCTGTTCACAAAGGTGGAACAGACCAGATCACATCTATTCATGCCATCCATAACCCACATCTATATATTCAGACAACCCATGTGTGAAATAATGAAGTGTTGTGTATTGTTTTCAGGAAGGAGAATGAGGAAAGAAGAAAAAACCTCCATTCTCTCCTGCATGATATTAATCTGGATTTAGGGAGTCTACTCCAGAAAGGACAAGTAGTGGCAGTGAAAAACCAGAAAGAAGCACTTACAGTCCGTTTTTTGGAACTAATTGGTGAAAAAGATTGGAGTCATGGAGAGCACTAGACCTCAATATTTGGAGTCACAGTGGCTGACTCAACCTGCCTAAGATTATTGGTTTGTCCATAGTGATTAATTCCAGGTGGATCAGAACAAGAAGCTCTGGGAGCTGGGAAACAGATCCAGGAGAGACAATTATTGGACTACCTGAAAGCCATGATCAAAAAAAGAACTTAGAAAGCATCCTTCAAGAAATTCTCAAGGAAAATTGCCCAGATATTTTAGAACCAGAAGGCACAATAGAACTTGAAAGGATTCACCAATCACCTCTTGAAAAAGATCCCCAAAACTCCTACCTATATACACATATAAAATTATTCTATGCATACTTCTTTGTCTAGAGGTGGAGAGTATCTTCCTTCATAGGTCCTTTGTCGTTAATTTGAAGAGTTATAATACTCAGAATAGCTTGTTCACAGCTATTCTTCAAACAATATTGCTGTTACTATAACCAATGTTCTCTTGGTTCTATTCATCTCATTCTTCATTATTTCATGCAATTCTTTCCATGTTTTTTTAAAAATCAACCTGCTCATCATTATTATTCCTGTATTATTCCATCATAATCATACACCAAACGTTGTTTAGCCATTTCCCAATTGATGGACATCCCCTCAACTCCCAATTCTTTGCTACCACAATAAGAGCTGCTATAAATATTTTAGAACATAAAGGTTCTTTTCCTTGATCACCTTGGGAAATAGATATAATATTTCAGGTCAAAGGGCATACATAGTTTTATAATTCTTTGGGCATAATTCCATATCCATAAATCCAAAATGATTGAATCAGTTCATGGTTCTAACAACAGTGTATGAGTGTCCCAGTTTTTCCACAACCCCCTGATATTTGTCATTTTATTCTATCATTGTAGCCAATCTGATAAGTATGAGATATCTCAAAGTTGTTTTAATTGTCATTCTTCTAATCAATAATGATTTAGAGCATTTTTATGTGACTCTATATAGCTTTGATTTCTTTATTCAAAAACTGAATGTTCATATCCTTTGACCATTTATCAACTGGGGAATGACTCATAATTCTTAAAAATTTGACTCAGTTCCCTATATGTTTGAGATATGAGGCCTTTATCCAAAAAAACCATCTATAAAAATTCTTTCCCCAATTTTCTGCTTTCCTTCTAATTTAGCTACATTTGTTTTTTTGTAGAATCTCTTTTTAATTTAATGTAATCAAAATTATCCACTTTATTTCTCACAATCATCTCTATTCTTTCTTCATAAATTCTTCTCTTATCCATAAGTTTGCTAAGTAATACATTTCATGGTCTTCTAATTTACTTGTGATATCACCCTTTATGTCTAAGTCATTGTAATGTTAATGGAGTAAAAAGATCTTCCCCGTCCATTAGGCCTGTGTGACTGTCTTTGAGTTATATGAGGCCTGAGTCCCCTGGAGCCTGGGTCACATGGAGTTAAGAGTGGGAGAAATTTGGCCAGTGGAATTTTAACTGAAATAGAATGTTGGGGAGAAGAGACAATACAGAGTGTAAGAGGCAGAGCAGGGAGTAAGAAGGACACAGTGCTCAAAGAGAGAAGCAGCTGGACAGGGCAGAGGGAGGAACTAGTCTAAGGAAACTTTTATAGTGAGGCCTAACAAATAAGAATGCCTAAGATACACATGCTCCCTGAAGTGGTGATGAGCAATATCTTGTTAAATCTTACTCCCTGGTATTCTAATCCAAATAAACACTTTGGTTTTGGCATTTAATGAAGAGAGTTTATTATATTTTGCAAATTTACCCTGGAAATACATCTACATCTTCATAGCAGCTGCTATGGGTATTGCATTGGCATTACAGTCATGTATCCATTTTGGTCTGTCTTGGTAAAGGGTATAAGATATTGGTCTACTGTCAGACTACTTTCCAGTTTTGCCAAAATTTTTTACTAAACAGTGAATCCTTATCCCAAAAGGTTAAATCTTTACATTTATCAAATGTAAGGTTTCTATAATCATTTACTACTATATAGTATATGTCTGCTCTGTTCTACTGATCTGCTTTCCTATTTCTTAGCCAGTACCAGATAGTTTTGATAATTACTGCCTTATGATACAGTTTAAGATCTGATACTACTAGATCTCTGTCTTTTACATTTTTTTACTAATTTGTTTTATATTCCTGATCATCTGTTCTTCCAAATCAATTTTGTTATTTTTTCTAGCCCAATAAGATAATTTTTGGTATTTAATTGGGATGGCATTGACTAAGTAGATTAGATAGAATAGAAATTTTTATGATATTGGCCCTGCCCATCCATGAACAATATTTCTCTAATTATTTAAATCTGACTTTATTTGTATAAGAAGTGTTTTATAATTATGCTTATGTTCCTGGATTTGTCTTGGCAGATATACTTCCTGTAACACCAATGCAATATTCACAACGCCCATGACAGCTATGAATATGCTGGTGTAGTAGTGAATCACAAATGTAACAGGCTCTCCACATGGAGGACAGAACCAAAGCATTTATTCAATACCAGAAACCCGAGTGCCAAAACCAGAAAGGCAAAGTCATTACAGTAACCACAAAGTTGGTACACATAGTCAATGTAGCAAACATCCGCATTCCCAAGCCTGCAAAACAAAACAGGCTCCTTCATGCAAGGATTCTCCTATCCTCACTCACAGTAGCTCCTCAGCTTCCACGATGCTGCTCCCAGCAGTTCTTATTCCTGGCAGTTCTGGCTGGCTTTCAGAAGTTCTCAGCAGCTCTGGCTGGCTCTCAGAAGAAAAATTTCAGAAGTTCTCAGAAAAAAAATCTGGCTCTCTAGCTTGAGCTTTTCCTCATATATGGTATTAGTTCCTCCCTATTCTGCTCCTTCCTGTTATATCAGCAAGTTCATCCCACTGTGGGATTCACAAGTTCTGGATCTTAATACTTGACACAATCATGAATATGAAACAAGGTGCTAAGTACCTGTTTGCTTGCCAGTACAAGGGGCATGGAAGATCTTCAGATCCCATTACCGTTACATTCCCAAGTAGTTTATGCTGTCTATGGTTATTTTAAATGAGGTGTCTCTCACTATCTCTTCTTCTTCTTCTTCTTCTTTTTTTTTTTTTGCTTTTTGGAGGGCAGTTGGGGTTAAGCGACTTGACCAAGGTCACATGGCTAATAAGTGTTAAGTGACTGAGGCCAGATTTGAACTCAGGTCCTCCTGACTCCAGGGCCAGTGCTCTATTTACTGCACCACCTTGCTGCCCTATCTCTTCCTGCAGGGCTTTATTGGTGATATGTAGAAGTACTGATAATTTATGTGACTTTATTTTATATCCTGCTACTTTGCTAAAATTAGTAATTGTTTAAACTAGCTTTTCAGTCAAATCTCTAAGATTATCCAAGTATAACATCATAGCATCTTCAAAAAGAGATAATTTTATTACCTCATTGCCCATTCTGAATCCTTCACTTCCTTTTTCTTATTGCTATTGTCAGCATTTCTAATACAATATTGAATAATATTGGTAATAATGGGCATCCTTGTTTCACTCCTGATCTAATTGGGAAGGCTTCCAGCTTATCCCCATTATAAATAATACTTGCTGATGATTTTAGGTGGATGCTTTTTATTATTTTAAGGAAAAAATCCATTTATACCTATGCTTTCAAGCAAAGGAATTAGTGTAGTATTTTGTCAAACACTTTTTCTACATCTATTGATATAATCATATGATTTTGTTACTTTTGTTATTGATATAATTATCTTAATATTCTTCCTTATTTTAAACCATCCCTGTATTCCTGTTATAAGTTCTACTTGGTCATAATAGTCTTCTAGCTAGTATTTTATTTAGGATTTTTTCATCCATATTAATTAGTGAAATTAGTCCATAAATTTCTTTCTCTGTTTTTGCTCTTCCTGATTTAGGCATTAGCCCTCTTTTCATTTCATAAAAGGAGTTTGGTAGGACTCCTTCTTTGCCTATTATTCCAAATAATTTATTTAATATTGGAATTAGTTGATCTTTAAATGTTTGTTAGAATTCACTTGTAAATCCATCTGGTCCTGATGCTTTTTTCTCAGGAAGCTCATTTATAGCCTATTCAAATTCTTTTTCTAAAACAGGTTTTCTTCTATTTCTTCTATTACTATAGGCAGTTTATATTTTTGTAAATATTCTTCCATTTCACTTAAATTGTCAAATTTATTGGCATGTAATTGAGCAAAATAACTCCTAATAATTGCTTTGATTTCATCTTTATTAGTAGCATATTCATTCTTTTCATTTTTGATACTAGTGTTTGGTTTTCTTCTCTCTC
>JAQQSU010003070.1:0-14478 GCA_028627135.1 Pseudochirops cupreus | reverse complement strand
AGCTCCCTTGATCTCCAGAATATCATATTCTAGGCCCTTCAATCCCTTAATGTAGAAGCTGCTAGATCCAGTGTTATCCTGATTGTGTTTCCACAGTTTCAAATTGTTTCTTCTTGACAGCTTGTAATATTTTCTTCTTGATCTAGGAACTCTGGAACCTGGCAATGACATTCCTAGGAGTTTTCTTTTTGGTATCTTTTTCAAGAGGTGATCGCTGAATTCTTTCAATTACTATTTTGCCCTCTGGTTCTGAAATATCAGGGCAGAGTTTTCCTTGAGAATTTCTTGAAGGACAATTTGTAGGTTCTTTTTTTTATCATGGCTTTCAGGCAGTCTAATAATGTTTAAATTGTCTCTCCTGGATCTATTTTCCAGGTCAGTGGTTTTTTCAAGGAGATATTTCACATGGCCTTCTATTTTTTCATTTGTTTGGATCTGTTTAATAGTATCTTAATTTCTCATATAGTCATTTGCTTCCATTTGCTCCACTCTAATTCTGAAGGAATTATTCTCTTCAGTAAGCTTTTGAGATTCTTTTTCCATCTGACAAATTCAGCTTTTTAAAGCATTCTTCTCATTGGCTTTCTGGGCCTCTTTTGCCATTTTAGTTAATCTGTTTTATAAGGTGTTATTTTCTTCACTCAGGTTGTTGACTCTCTTCTCATGATTTTCTTGCTTCATTCTCATTTCTCTTCCCAATTTTTCCTCTACTTCTCTTATTTGGTTTTCAAAATCCTTATTAAGCTCCTCTGTGGCCTGTAACTAGTTTCCATTTTTCTTGGAAGCTTTTGGTGCAGGAGTTCTGACTGTGTTGTCTTCCTCTCACTCCATGCTTTGATCCTTTTTGTCCCCAAAAAAAGGAATAAAAAGTTGGATTGCTAGGCTTGCTTTGCTTCCTTCACCTGCTCATGTTGCCAGTCAGTTACTTGGCTTTTGAGAGGGGAGAGCTCTGTCCCAAATTGCTGGGGTTTTTGCAGCTGCTGGAGCTATTAGGAGGCCACCATCTCTGTAGCCCCCACCAGCATTGGCTCACTGAAAAAGCACCTTAGGACCACCATCCATGACTGTGATCCCAATCCAGGCAGCTCAAGGCAAGTGGTAGCCTCTCAATGATTGCTTGGCCCCCCTGCAATCTGCAGGCTATGAGCTCTGAAGCAGCCATGTGGAGGTGGCTGCAGGGCTGCCACTTCAGCCACTTCTAGCTCTGTGGCAGTTGGCTGGCCCCCTCCCCCAAATTTAGCAGAACTCCACTAACCTTTCCCTTTGTCCTTGGCTCTTATGGGTTAATAATTCTGGAAACCACCACAGCTGCTGGTGACCCACTCTTCTGAAAGCTCCAGCCTTGGTTTGTCTTTGGCCGCTCTTGGGCTACAGCTGCAGGTTCATGAGGTGCTGGTCTAGGCTCCCAGCATGCTGTGATGAATCCCTTCCCATCTGCCTCCCAGGCTGCCTTTAGCATGAACTTTGTCTCTTTTGTGTGTTCTGGAGCTCTAAGATTTGTTTAGGGTCATATTTTATAGGTATTTGAGGTGGTCATAGGGGGAGCTACAGAGTTTTGCTGCTTCTACACCGCCATTTTGACTCTGCCCCCCCAAATTACTTTTTATGTACTTTTCACACACTCAAACATGTTATCTGTGTATATATTGCTTCCCCTCATAGAATTTCAACTCTTTGAAGTTGAATTATTTTCTCTAAGACCTAGAAAAAATGCCTTCCACATGCTTAGCAGTTGCTTAATAACTGTTGATTGAGCAGAAAATAAGAAAGGACCTTCCTCTTCAGCTACCTTGTCATCCTCTTATATTATTTAGAGAGTTTAAAAGCCACTGAAAACTAGTCATCATTGCCAGCAATTGTCATCAAGACCCCTGATGGCAGCCACCCTGATTAATTAAATATTTAAATATAAAGAAAGATAAATGCACCTTTTTGAGGAAAAATGCAAAACTATGCCTAATTAAAATCTTCATTGAGGTTTTGATGAAATTCCTGGTGGTAAAATTGATTCACAAGCCCATAGATGGTTCAGATGGAAGTCTGCCATACAGTGCAGAAGAGAAAGGCATTTCAAGTTGTCCTATCAGATCTCCCATTAACTTCACATGCAAAAGACTTTTGAAATATATTGATCAAGAAGAAAAGGCCATTCTATTTGTCTTTTACTATTTAAATCTCTACAGTCTCTCTTATGTATATTTCATTAGGAAAAAATACCTCCTCTTTCTCCCCACCCCAAACTGAAAGTGCTTTCCCTTCCCATATTTGCATATATGAGTAATCAAAAACACACAAGGCACTTAGGCCACTAGATTATGTACCTCAGGAGTACTGCACCTTGAGCAGAGCATACATGACACTGTGTATGTATATTTAAAGGATTTAATGGGCCACATTCCCTTCAGTGATACATTTGTTTAGTTTTTCTTTAGCCCTGTGTTTGGTGTAATCTTTACTAGGGATCAAGGGTTCAGCGGTTCTCAAAGTTGTGGGAATTTCTGTGCCTCTCTGCTTTCACGTCCCTAAGTGCAAAGAGCCCATCTTTTATTCACTGGTATGATTCTTCTCTGCAGCCCCTGACACCCTTTCAATGCATTTTCTCAGGACCACGAGAATGACATTCCTCTTAGAGTCTTCCTCATTATTCTTTAAAGTCACTGCTTTTACCACAGTCTTTTGTGGAAAGAAGACTCCCTATTCCTCAGCTACATTCCTTAGGTTCTGCTCATTATCACTTGGAAGCAGACTCAGTACTTCAGTATATTCATCTTTCTTTGGTCCAGATCAATAGATCATTTTAAATCAGTGCACCGAAGACTGAAAGACCACCTTTTATTGCAGGCTGGTAGTTCAGACTTAAGAGAGTGAGTGATTTCTTGGGGTTTGTGGTCCATAATTATATTAACCTTGGTCCCACATCAAGCCATTTGAAACTTCTCACACCTCATTACCAGTCAATGTGTCCTTTTCTTTATAAGGATTGCATTGTTTGACTTTGAAAGACATGTTGTTAAAATCCCTTTACAGGTTAGTGAGGTTTCTTTAGGAGGGTGGAACAAATTTCATGGTCAAAGTCAAGTTTTTAGTACCCTTTTTATCACAAGGACAATGTCCAAACAAATGAGAACCAGAATTGCCTCCATTATAATTAGACAAGGGGAAATATGTATATATGTGTAGGTATCCATGCAACTCTTCAGTACCATATTATTAATATGCTTTCCATTTTAGCAACTAATACCACAACGTATATTCATTCAGAGACTGATGGAATGAAATATTACAGAATATATGTAAATGATAATAATGACTTATTTCACAAGTTTCTCTTTTCAAATAATTTAAAATCATTGGATTTATTTCGGTGGTGAATCTGTGATGGAAGAAACATTTTGGGGGAATAGAATTCTCCATTACATGAGGAAATTAACTCTTTAAAGCAACTCATTCAACATTCAAATAACCACTTTCTAGGCACTCATACAATAAAAAAACAGATTTGGCACAAACATAAGTAATCTAATTCATATTTAAATAAGTATCATGACTACAGAAACTTAAGTGGTTCATAAGATCATAATTTTTAGTTATCTAATCCAACCACCTCAGGTTATAATTGAGGAAAATGAGGTCTAGAAAGACTATTCCGACCTTCTCATTTTCCAGATGAAAAAAAACTTGAGTCTTAGAGAAATTAAGTAACTTACCTGAGGTCACACAGGCAGCATCTAGTAGAATTAGGATTCAAACCCAGGGCTTCTGAATCCAAAGCCATCCTTCTTTCTACTGTCCTACTTTATTCATTGACAAATGTTAAAACAATGTAAAAAATGAGTATTTCTAAATCTTTTGAAATTCATGATTCATTGTGAATGAATTGGAAACATAAAAAAAATTTTTCTTCTCATGAGGAAGTTTATTCTACCAAATTTATGAATATCAAAATTAATACTTCCATTATCTCCCAATTGTCTTCTAATAATGCAGGGTCTATAAACAAAGAAATTAATTACAAGAGGAAAACCACTAAATCATAAGTATTATAAATACAATAAACATCATTTAACTGAATTCATCACTAATTAGACTGCTCTAATTAATGAGATTATTTGATTTAACTGAATAACAAAAAAGTTCAGTTTTCAGTCTTGTGAAAAAAATCTTTCCAAATTTATACCAGTCATGAGTTATTCTTCCTTTTATAAATTTGGAGAATTCAAGTTAACATCCTGTAAATCAGTTCTTATATAACATTATAAAATAGATATGAAAGGTTTAGGAGATTGCAGTATATGTATATTGAAAACAGAACTTCCAAATGTTTTGTTTTGTTTTCCTGGCCCTACTTCATATGAGTTTGTTTTTGTTTATTCTATTTCTTTTATCTTGAAGTAAATGCCAAAGATTTTGGAAAGTGGAAGCTTCATTTGAGGTCTAATTAATTGAGATCCTATCACATCTGCCTTTCATTCTTTTTCTTCTTTGTTTTTTTCCCCTATAGAAGCTACACCTGAATGACATTTGAGTGAGGGACCAAAAGGAAGACAACTTGTTATTAAGATGACCTATTTTTTTGTAATCAAACTTTCTTCCCTTTTCCCTCCTGCTTTTAATTCTATGTGGAATTGAATTTTGCTGTGTAGAAAGGAAAGCCCCTTACTCCTGGTTTTGTTGGAGCAGAATCTTTCCACATAGCCTCTCATTTTGTACCAGTTCACTAGGCAGGAAAGAAATCTCACTATTTCCAGAATCTCCATCCTAGACACTGCCCCCTACCTGCTACCTAGTCAATTTTAACCTGTACTGAATTTCAAGGATTTGGAATTCAGTACATATTGTATGCACACATACAGTGCTGTGAACGGTTGTTCAGAATGTAAATAATAACGATAACAACAAATAATGATGACAGTTATTATTAGTTTTATTTAAATGTTTTATTTTGTAAAGTAAAACATTCATTGATTGAGAGTAATTGGTAAGTGTTTACAATGTAAAAACAAAACAATGCAACTTTAATAAAAATATGCCTCCCCACTTCTGCAGAGATGGGAAATAAATCTTCTCCAAATTTGCATAACATTTTAATCTCGAAGGCAGAAGTTGACTCATCTTGCTTTGCTCAGCAATAAATATTTATAGATTTAGAGCTAGAAGTAACTCAAACTCCCCTCCCCCATTTTACAAGTGAGGGAACTGAGGCTCAGAAAGGGTACTCAAATGGCCCGAGTTTACCCAATAAAGAGTCAGAACTGGAACTCCTGTCTTATAATTCCACATCTTGTGTTCTTTGCATTGTTCTCTAAGTATCCTCTAAAATAATGAGGCAATTGAACTTAATGAAAAATACAGGCATTTAATGAAAAAGTTGTTCCCTGAAAAATCTTCTGACAATGGAGGAAGTAAGTTTCCTATTCTTTGAGAAAAACAGTGCTTACCTAAAGATATTTTCCATTTCATCGTCACTATGCAATTTGACTCATTTGGAGACTGTTTCTTCCAAAAATTGTATATATAAAGAAAGGTACCTAACTCTTCTGTTCTCTCCACATTCCATTTTGGAATCTGTTTCCACATTTTTGTGTTCAAAACTATCAAATCATTTAAGGATATAGTCGTGGTTTTATCTATGTGGCTGGATATTCCACAGGCAACAAAACCTTTGCTTTGCTGAACTTTAACCTCGGATTCATTAGTTTATTGTATTGACCTAGGAGGAATGTTTTAACAAAAATACAAAAAGCATATTATTTATTTGTTACAGGTTTTTGTGATGTCCCTACCAGTATGATCTGGTCCAAGCTCCATTAGAATTGTTTGATGTTTGAACATTTCTGAGAAATAGAGTGTCTTAGGGAATACTATTGACTTTATTTACTATCCTACACACGCAACATAAAGTACAATTATTTGTCACTTAATGTTACAATAAGGGCAATGATGGCTTAGAACTCATACTCAGTTGTTATAAATTCTCTGAGAAATGAGGACACTTTTACAGATGGTCTTTGTTAGGTAAGTAGATTAGTACCCATGGCTGAGAGAATAACCTCTCTGCTGTTGCCTTGTTACCCCTTAGAATTGCACATGAGGAGTCCACTGACATCTCACTGTCAAAGGCAGAATGGTATTATTCAAAGAATACAAGAGATCTGGCTTCTTCTCAAGTCTACCATTGCACTGGTATGTGACTTTCAGTTTACTTCCTCTTTCTGGGATTCATTTTCTTATCTATAAAATTAAAAAACAATTAAATATCTTACTTTTTTCTTAGCTTCTCAAAATAAAAAAGGAATATCTAAGGGCAATGAGTATGCCCCCTTTTTTGTATTTTCCTGCCCAAGAGAATACTTTAAAGAGAAGTTTGGCACAAAGTCACCAAATGAACCAAGTGATGCTTAGTGGCAATGGCATCACTAAATTTCACCTAAAAAAGATAATCAGGGAAGGTCACCTCTTTTCTGTGCATAAATGATTCTATGCTACAGATGAAAAAAACTTGAATCTTAGAGAAATTAAGTAAGTTACCTGACGTCAGCCAGTATCTAGGAGAATCAGGATTCAAATCCAGGGCTTCTGAATCCAAATCCATCCTTCCTTCTACTGTCCTACTTTATTCAATGACAAAAGTTAAAACAATGTAAGCCCCTTGAGGACAGGGGCTGTCTTTTGCATCTTTTTTGTATTCCTCAGTACTCATCACAGTGTCTGACACATAGTAGACATTAATAAATAATTATTGAATGGATGAATGAATGAAAAGAACTTGAAGATTCCAAGAAGTGAAAAGTGAGAAGGATGTGTGTTGCAACATGGGCGAGAGCCTGTACAAAGGCATGGAGATTGGAGATAGAATAACTCCAAGCAACAATAACTAAACAAGTTGGGCTGAATGAAAATGATGTACAGTATGCCTGGAAAGACAGTCTGGAGCCACAATATGAAAGGACTTTAGAATCCATACAGAGGAATTTGTATTTGATCTTAGAAAAAATAAATAAATTCTTAAGCAAGGAGTGATTTCTGTTTATAATTCCTCTAATATGATCCCAACTATGCAATATTCTAGAATGATAAAACAGATTTGTAAATAATTTGCAAACACTTTGGGGCCAGAAAATAATATGGCCAAACAAATAATCATTAGCTCAAACTGAAATACTATTTTTAATACCACTAATCAGTGGGTTCAAAAAATAGAAACCTCTCCACAAGGCCAAAACAAAAATTGATTCTCACAAAAACCTGAAAAGGAAAGTTGACAAAGCAAGCTACATTTATTCTAAGCCCTCTATATATGGGGCATTGCTTGTTCTTATGATTGTCAATTAAAGAATTCTCCTACCTTGTATCCTGTAAGATACAAGGTAAGAATGCAATCATTATGACTGGGTCCACAAAATGATACACAACTTCAACTGGGTCTTTACTGCTGCTAGGCAATCCTACACCTCCCTTATCTACTCACTATCTCACTCTCCACAGAGGCTCTTTTCATTCCTCCTCAAACCTCTCATAATTCTCCCTCCTCCTACCCTGTCAGATAAGAACCTTGACTCATATTTTGCAGCCAAATGAAACTATTTGTCATGAGCTTCCTCTTCCCTCTTCCTTATCTCATAACACTAATGTGCTCATTACCATTATCTCCTCTTTCATCATTGTCTCACAGGAAGAGATGACATTATTTCTTACCAAAGTAAACCCCTCTCTTCTTGTACAAGGAATTCCATTCCATCTTGTCTCTTCCAACAGATTGTTCCCTCTGTCATTCCTAGTCTATCACTTACATTCATTCTGTCCCTGTCTAACTCCTTCCATAGTACCTACAAACCTACACAAGTCTTTCTCATCCTCAAGAACTCTTACTTCCTCCTTTCCTCTATACTATAATCCTTTCTCTCCTCTGCTCTCTGTGCCTAAACTCCTAGAGAAGACTGTCTAGAATCGGTTCCCTCACTTCTCTCTCTGTCTCTCTGTCTGTCCTTGTCTGTCTCTGTCTCTCTCTGTTTCTGTGTCTCTGTGTCTCTGTTTCTCTGTCTCTATCTCTCTCTGCCTCTCTTTCTATTTCTCTGTGTCTCTGTCTCCCTCTCTGTCTCTGTCTCTCTTTCCTTGTAATCTGGCTTCCGACCTCATTATTCCACTGAAATTGTTCTCTCCAAAGATATCAATGATATTTTGATACTCAAATCAAATTGTCTAAATTTCTTATTCATCTTGACCTCTTTAAAAGTTTTTACGCTGCTAATCACCCTCTTCTCTTCGTCACACTCCTTTCTCAGTTTTTGGGACTTCATTCTCTACTGATTCTTCTCCTATCAGACAATTCTTTTTCAGTCTCCTGTGATGGATTCTCACCCAGGTCATTCCCTCCAACTATAGTCCCACAGGGCTCTGTCCTGGGCCCTCTTTTTTCCTCCTTCTATACTCCTTCACTTGGTAATCTCATCAGCAACCATGGATTTAATTATCATCTCTATGCTGATAATTTTCAGATCTACCTATTCAAATCTACCAAGAGCCCTAAACTTTCTGTTTGCCTCCATCTTCAATCTCCAATTTCTTTTTCATATATCTTGAACTGAAGCTCTCATAGGCATCTTAACACCAAAACATCAAAAACTGAACTCATTATCCTGTCTCTTTTACCCTTTCCCCTCCAAAATTCCCTATTACTGTCAAGGATATCACTAACCTCACAGCTCCCTAGAATCGCAACCTAGGTCATATTCTCAACTCCTCCCTATGTCTCATCCTTGTATCCTATGTGCTGCCAAGACCTTTCAATTTCACATATGACGTCTCTCAAATACACCCTTTCTCTTCTTTGATACTGCTACCAACTTAATGCAGGCCCTCATCACCTCATGCTTGGATAATTGCAGTAAGCTGGGTTTGCCCATCTCGAGTTTTCCCCACTCCAATCTATCCTCCATTTAGCCATCAAAATGATTTTCCTAAAGTGTAGGTCTGCTGTCATCACCTCCTCTACCATACTGACTCCAAGACTTAAAAAAAAGAATCCTCCATTTGATGTTCAAACTCCTTTATAACTTGCCCCCCCATCCTTTTAGTTCTCTCAAACCTTACTCACCCTCCCATACTGTGTAAGCTAGTGATCCTGGCACAAACAAGACATTCTAACTCTTGATTCTGGACTTTTCTCTGGTTATCCCCCATGCCTGGAATGCTCTTCTTCCTTATCTCTGCCTCCTGGTTTTCCTGATTTCTTTCAAGTTACAACTAAAATCTTATTTTCTACAGGAAGCCTTTCCCTATTTCTTCTTAATTCTAATGCCTTCCTTCTTTCAATTATTTTCTTTTATATTTTACATATAGCTTGTTTGTATATATTTGTTTTCTCATCTTGTTCATCAGTTTGTGATATCCTTGATGACAAGGGACTGTCTTCTGCTTCTTTTTTTGTATTACCAGAGCTTAGCAAAGGTCTTGGCACAGAGTAGGTGTTTAATAAATACTTATTGATTAACTGATTAAAGCCACTATCACTAGAGCAGGGATTTTTAATCTGAGGTTCATGAACTTTTGTGTGTGAACATACAAACATATACACCACATCTATGCATACATAATGTAAATAAATTAATACATATGTATATGTATAACTATTTCAATGTGACTGGTTTTCTTTGTAATCCTATGTATTTTATTCTATTCATTTAAAAACATTTTCCCCCTGAAAAGTGATCCATTTACTTCAATCGACTCCCAAAGTGATACATGACACAAAAATGTTAAGAACCATGGCATTAGGGGAATCGAGCTATAATTAGTATTTGTATCATTTATCTAAATGAGACCAAAAGACTAAGGAAACCAACTAAATTCACTCACAGTATGTCCTTTGAGAGGGTACTATAGGAGATGGCAGAATTTTTTAATATCTCTCACCACTGCCCCTTCCCCTCAACAAAGAAAAGAAAACAATCTTTCATATTTATTCTTATGGTCCTTGGTCTTTTTACTTTGTAATGTTCTTAAAGAAAATAAACTAATATATTCTCACAAAGAAAAGTGTAGTTTATTCACTAGCATCCTTTGTAGAAGCAGTGTAACTCTTCAAAGAAATTGACAAGTTTCTTTAAACTTATTTACATATATATAGATACCTGGTGACTTCAATCTGTAAGTGGACTCAAAGAAAGTCACTGAAGAATATATGGGGAATAAAATATTCCACCGGATTTATTGTTTATTGATTACACAAATGTATTTGACTTAGTAGAACAAAACACAAGCTGAATGACTCCTCCAATGGAGAGAGACAACATTGTTCGACAACCCTCCAGTAATTAAATTAATATCAAATGAGGAATAAACCAGAGAAATGTGCTCACTAGAGTTGTTCATCAGTATCACAGGAGACATTTCATGCACTGCTCTTTCATGTTCCTTTTGGATATGTTTCTCCATGATCACACTATGTATGTGTCCACTCTTCCCAATGATGCTGATGCTCTGTGTATTTTTCATACATTATCCCAATGGCTTATTATTATTCCATTTTATTAAATGTCTTGGCTTTGAATTGTGTTTCTTCTGGCTGATTAACAAAAGGTAAACACATTGGTGGGGACCGATTAACTATAATTTTGTGACCCATCTTTTATGAGAGACTTGCTCTGCACATGGGGGGGTGTTTCCAGATTCATGCTCCTATATATGTATGCATGTGGCTGCAGATTATCAATTAGTTTATAATCTTCAAAAGGGTATGTTTTCTGGAGCATTGAGAGGTTGAATGTCTTGCTCATAGTCAAACAGTTCATATGCATCAGAGGTAGAACTAGAACTCTGATATTCTTGAATCCAAGGCCAGTCTTAAGTCACTAGACCATGATGTTTTGTATCTGTATATATGTATTCTATATACACATATGTGTATATATGTATGCATAAATTTGTATATATACATGCATGTATATATCCATCCATGTGTGTCTATCTGTAGATATAACATGTACTTATCCAATACTTTAAGGATCCATGATTGCATTTTGTGATGCACTGTCCACCAGCAGAGATGATTAGCACTCCAGGTTTTAGTGGTAATAGCCCCAGTTCTGGTAATGAGCCTCTTTAAAATTTGGTAGGCAGGTCTTTAGATAAGAGATGTGTGTGTGTGTGTGTGTGTGTGTGTGTGTGTGTGTGTGTGTTTTAAATAAAACACACAGGGAAGTGGGAAGAAGATAGGAAGGAAAGGAGAGGGAGGAAAAGAAAGAGGAAGAGAGGGAGGGAAAGAAAGAGAGGGAGAAAGAGAGAGAGAGATTGAAGAAAAGAATGTTGTTCAGGATGATAACACATTTTAAATTGCTATCTCAAGCCTAAAATAAAAATGACCATCAAGAAATGACTCTTCAAAGATTGAAATAATTATATACCAGTAAAGAAATATTCACTTTGGCAATATAAACATAAAACAAAGATATTGATGCATTTAATTTATGTTTCTCTTCAAACAAAATATGGTAGTCTATTTAAAAAAAACACTGACAGTGGGGAATGCAATATTACTTTGTGTTATGGAAGCTGTTGATAGAATATGGCAGCTCTAAGTTAGAATACCATGGCTTTTGTTAAACTGTGTCTCATCCTTCACGTTATTTTGATGTACAGGATGGAAATAAGATTATATGTCAGTATTAGAGTTTTGCATTAAATTGTAGATTTTTTTCCCCCATCATGTCTCTCTGTGAAGGGGATGTATTTGTAGAAGATAGCATTTCTCTCTGTATTCGTGGCATATCTACCCAAATACAATATATAATTTCCAACAAGAATATTATTCGATGTGGAAAAAATAATACCCTGGGTTATTATTTCAAGCAACATGTCTGCATATTGTGCTTAGAAGTTATTTATTTGAAGTTTATGTAACATACATTACTTGAAATTTGAAAGCAGCTTTATTAATTCTAACAGTCAAAGCACCAGAGCCTGGAAAAGCTGTCCTTACTTACACTTAGTTGAATACTCAAGCACAAAATTATTTTAAAAAGAGCTTGTACTCTAAATGCAGAAGTAAGCTGATTTGTGTGCATGAGAAGGCTGTTTTTCCTCAAAAGCACATTCTTAAATAAGGAAAGAGTTGGAAAGAAAAAGCGACCAGCACCTTGAAGCAAAAGAACAGAAACAGATGTCCTTTAGCTGTGTGTTTTATTGATTTATAAACACTCCGTCAGGCTACCTCATCTCTGCAGAGTAATTTAGATATGGGAAAATATCTGTGAAATATATTGATTATATTATTGATTGAAAAGCCAATTGCTGTTGCACGCCTGTTTTACCATTTAAGTCCTGACACATTTTGACATATGAGCCAGCTGTGACTATTGCCTTGATTCTGCAGTGAGATAATGTAAAAGCTGTCATAACTACTTCTCTGTCAGCCCAAGAATTTATAGTAGAGTCATATAGCTATTTAGTTTGTTCTTTAACTACCTGAATAATTAGCATTTTTTCAAGCTTTAGCTCTTGTAGATACATTTTTTTTTCCAACGTGGAGGAAGGCATGTGCACGTGTGGGCATGGACATACTTGCATACATATATGTAGTCATATGTGTATATATATATTATATAAACATATATGTAAGCACGTATCTATATATTATTATGGGTGGGTTGTTTGAATGGAGCCAAAGAATTGAAAGAAGGCTTTTGTTAATATCTAGGTCTATAGGTGTGGGGATTGTAAGTTTGGGCTCTACTATTGTCCTTACTTTTTTCTCCTTGAAAAATTTAGATTTTTAGAGCATTACACTAGAGAATTCTCACTTGTTACCAAATCAGTTTCTCCTCAATGGCAATAAATTAAGAGATGACAAGGAAAAAAAATTCCACTTCCTTCTATTTACAGCTCTGTTATTTATTTAGAATATTTAAACTGTTGGAAATTTATTGTAAGAAATAAAGGAAGATAATTTACAAAGCAATTACACTATAGCTATGATTCGCAGAAAACTCCTCCACACAAATTAGCTTTCCTGAACCCCCCATAAATACTTATAAAAAATTCACATGAATGCATTGGCTCAAAAAAGCATTCAGTAAAAGAGCTCCATTTTCAGAATGCATTCAGCAGGTTATTGAGTATGAAAACATTATTACCTATCCCCATTCACATAACTAGAATGTACCTGAATAACTACTGTATATCATGGATTTGATGAATATAGTCGATATGGACTTTTTCCAAATAAGGTTGTTTAAATGTATATCATTTATTATTGTCATTGGTGTCCATAATGCACGTCTTATATTCCGATGTATCCTTCAGACTTCATATGATATTCCTGATTAATCTCAGTGAGAATGTTGCTACACTCCGCTACTTTGTCTAAAAGCACCCTTTGATTTAAATGAGCAAAAGAGATAATCCCATGATACACGGACAGTGCTGATGTAAATAGCCAGGTAATAAAGATCCTAAAGTTGGACAACTGATCATTCTCATAGGAGATTAAAATGTACAACTTAAAGGCTTAAATTATACTCAGTTTTGATAGATCAGACAATGTCATTAGAGGTATGCTTTACTGTTTTCATTTGTTTCCACTTTTTGGAAGAAACACAGAAATTACAGATTTGATAATTAGAGTTTTGTGCGCAAACACACACACACACACACACACACACACACACACACACACACACACACACACACACAAAACATACTCAATATCTAACTTCTTGTCCCAGTTCAGACACTGAGCTAGTTGTATAACATCCTTCTAGTCATTTTATCTTAAAGTTGGATTAAGGAGAGGAACATCAATCACATCATTTCCCTGTCCCATTACAGACTGTGCAACAGTAATATCTTGAGCAGGACCAAACTATCAAATCATTACCATGGGTTCCTATATTTGAAGGTCACAGGAGCCACTGGTAATATATCTGACAGGTCATTCATATCTAGAATTTCTAGATGAGTTTTTCCAGAGTTCCTTGGAACCAACTCTTTCAGAATCTTGTTAGGATAAAGGGGAATCCTTCTCTGGTTTCATGGAAGTTTACTAGAGTCTCGAGAAATAATATCCAAGTGATATCAGGCTTTAGGTATTTCTGTGAATTTTATCTATTGTTACATTTAATTAATAAAAAATGCAACAAATCTTACTATGTCAGTTGGATAGCATTCAGTTGGATAGCAACTCCTCTTCAGTTTTAACACAACTCCCTCTTCCCATCTTTACTCATCATCTCCAATTTCCCTTCTAGAAGACTATATATGTGGGTGTATACACAAACATACATACATACACAATTGTGTATATAATATACACATATACAGATATATACCCATCTATCAAAGAATTCCTTGGTTGCCTGTTCAGGTGAAAGAATATAGACTGATCTATCAGCCATGAAGTTGCCCACAGATGTTACACGGAAACTATGCCATTATCACAGCACCTACTTCACAGTGTTCTTCCTTTGTCATTGCTAGGGCCAT
>JAQQSU010000307.1:0-29163 GCA_028627135.1 Pseudochirops cupreus | reverse complement strand
AAAAATTGGGATAATAATAGAACCTACCTCTCAGGGTTGTTGTGAGAATAACATTTATAAAGTGCTTTGTAAATCTTAAAGGATTACTTAAATGATAATAATTTAATAATAATGATGATGATGTTGATGATGTAGAGACTGGGAAGACAAAGGAACAGAGGATGGTAAAAATTCCCAAGTCCGTGGTATGTCAGAATGAGTTAAAAGGACAAGATATGTGTAATGAACATGGAGAAGATTCATGAAAAAATCCGATAGCTGTTTTCAATCAACTGAAGGTTTATTGTATGGAGGAAGGATTGGGCTTGTTCTCTTTTGCTGTAAAGGACAGAACTAGGAGTGATTGATAGAAGTTGTCAAAATACAATTCTTGCTTGATATCGGGAGCAACTTCTTAACAATCAAAGTGCAATAGTCTTTGTTCCAAGGTCATAGGTTCTCCTTGGAAGTATGAAGCAAAAAACAAAACAAAACAAAAAAAACAAGAAACAACAACAAAACTATTTGTCAGGAACATTTTAGTGAGTATTGTTATGTGTGAATGGCAAACCATTCCAGTATCTTTCACAAGAAAATCCCAACTGGGGTCACGAAGAGTCAGTCAGGACTGAAATGAATGAACAACAACAACATGAATTGTACAAGATGGTTGTGAGGTCTTAAACACTTTGATTCTTGAGGCAACCAGGTGGTACATACAGCGGAGAGAGACTTGGAATCAGGTAGACCTGAGTTCAAATGTGGAATCAAGAACTCACTAGCTGGGTGAGCCTGGGCAAGTCACTTAGCCAATACTTCAGTTATATGATTTGTAAAGCTGGAATAATCCACACCTACACTCCAGAGTTGTTGTGAGGACCAAATGAGATCATATTTGTAAAGCAATTTTGTATAATTTAAAATGCTAAATAAATACTGTTGTTGCTGTGCCAATAGTCAAAATTAAAACAACTTTATGCAATCCTTTCACTTGAATATGCGAAAAGACACTCCTATCTTCCTCCAGGGCAGGACAGGAAGCCTTGTGGGTGTTTTTATCTATGAACTGAAAACTTTTAGTCCTACATGTTCATAATATAAGTATATGTTTCTCTTTGTATGTAAATATAGATATTCTGTGTATCCCCATTCTAATATGTTATTTCTAAATAAAATTACACAAAGTATACATACACACATACATATAAAGGGCTTACTGTGTTTAGCAAGGAATCTACAGTTTTCTTCTGAAATTATGTTAGATATTTTTAAATTAAGAAAAATAATTTTTCTCTCCCTCCCATGACCTCCTCCCCATTGTCAAAAAAAAAAAAGAAAGAAACAAAGTTCTTGTAAGATTTGTTGTGAGGACAAATTGTAGCAATATTTTTAAAGCACTTTAAAAACCTTAAGCCCCTATATAAATGTTAGCTATTATTACTATTAATTATTCTCAGTGAAACAAATATACATAGTCAAGCAAAATCAATTCCTCCACTGGTCTTATTCAAAAGATACATGTCTCAGTCTTCACCTGAATCTAGCACATATTTATGAGGAAACAGCCAACATATTTTATCATGACTCCTCTGGAATCACTGTTGATGTGTACACTTATCAGAGTTCTTGCGTCTTTCAAAGTTGTTTGCCTTTATAGTATTTCATATACACAAAAATATGTCTATGTGTACATAGTACAAATGTATATCATATAAACATAATATATGTGGCATATACTGCATATAGCGTAAGTAATATGTTATAAATTATATGGAGCATAAATTGTTATAGTATATAAGGTATAAATTATTCTCCTGGTTCTTTGAACTTCACTATTATCATGAAAAAATTAATCCTATAGATATCCACCTCCTTCTTAAATGTCTTTGACTTGGAAAATTTTGTTTCCAAAGGTCATTTTGGCTTTCATGGAATGGACATGCTGGGAAAGTGGTCAGTACCTCCCTCAGTAACTTTCTTTACAACTTAATTTTAGACCCTTCTTCCTTTTCCTCTTCCTTTTTGAGACTCCATGAATTAAAGCCTGTACTTTCTGGCTGTCTAAATGAGATCCTACTGTGTACTTTTTATATTTCTGCAATAAACTTTAGATCGGGAACCTCCTACACCAAAGTGAAAGATTAAAATGATAAATACAAGGGAGTTGCCTGAGGCACTGAAGATTTGAGTGACTTGCCCAGGGTCACATAACTCATAAGTTCCAAATACATAGGCCTTCCTGACTCACTCTAGCACTCTTCCACCCCAACAAGTTAGTTCATCATTTTTAAAGAATAAAATAGGTTTGCTTTTTTGTTTTGCTTTATTTTAAGAAGCATCCCATGAGCTGTACCCTAGGCTACTTTAAGGTAGTAAAGCATATGCTTACTCAATTACCAAATCATAGCATTTTGGGGAACCAATCACTTCCTTCCCTGCTTCTGTATACAACACTCCTAATATTTAAAGATAAATAAATAAAGTAGAAAAAGTGTATCAAAATACCAACTTAAAAATTTAGGGAAAAAAACCTAATCAGAAATCATTGATTTGTTTACTTTTGCCAATCTTTTGAGAATGATTTTCAAAGGAAAAAGATTTCATGGCATATTCACTTCACACTCAGAGCTTTTTTGTATGAGCTCTTCTCGAATTTGAAAAAAGGGGTGGTATCAGCTTTTTTTTTTAACTTGGAAAGGTAAAGTCATCCTGTAAGCGTGTAGGGAAGAGAATTCTTAATTGCTCTGAATTACGAATTTGTAATTCTTTCATTTGGCTGCTTACGATAAGAAATCTGTGGCAAGTTTTGCTGTCTGAAAGATTTCTTCATCCCTGTACAGAAAGGCTACTGAAATGAACTCTTTTTTTACTATGATGATAAAGTTAATCCAACTTGAAATGTTTTCTGTTAAGTCCAGACATTCTGAAACATCATTTCTTTCAGGCAATGTCTTGGCTAATTTTGACCAGAATCAATCAATCAATCAGTCAATCATAAAGCATTTATTAAATACATACCAAATGCTTGGAATACAATGAAAAGGGAAATATAGTCCTTGACTTCAATAAACTTGTATGTGTGAACATACACACATATGTATACTGATATATACGTATATGTACACACATATGGGTATATTATATATGTGCATTATATATACATATTTTTATGTACAAGAATACATGTACATATGTTTATACATATCTTCACTCATTTTTAGTTGTGTTTTAGTTGCGTTTAGTTGTGTAAAAATTTAGGATTTTCTTGGCAAAGATACTTGGGGTGGTTTGTCATTTCCTTCTCAAGTTCATTTTCCAGATGAGGAAACTGAGGTGAACAGGGTTAAGTGACTTGCCCAGGGTCACACAGCTGATGTCTGAGGTAAGATTTACCTCTATCTACTGTACTACATAGGTGCCCCACTATCCCTAGGACTACATTATTATTCATCATCCAGGGCACTTCTCTATTGTCCAGTAAATTGTTACTCCAGAAGAAGATAAGGATTGTAATATTCCTAGGTCACCATTAACCTTATTGTAGTCCCAAAGTCATTCTACATGACAACTGCAACCTTTCTGTGAGGCTCTCTCAGCATATGAAAATTATTTTCCACTTTTAAGAGGCTTTTGCTTGATGACTAGATATTACCTGGAAACCTTCCCAGATTAACTTTCTATTGCTTTCTACAAAAATAACCTATATGGTGAAAAAAGATTTTGCCTTATTGAGTTTTAGGACTTAAAAATACTAACAAGGGTTCTTATTCAGGTTCTCTTAATAATTAGAAAATACTTGTAAGCCATTTAATAAATGAGGGGGAAAGCTTTGCTAATAATAGTATCAGGGTAGCTAGGCAGTGCAGTAGATAGAGTGTCAGGCCTGGAGTCAGAACGATTCATCTTCCTAAGTTCAAATCTGGCCTCAGACACTCACTAGCTGTGTGATCCTGGGCAAGCCACTTAACCCTGTTTGTCTCAGTTTCTTCATCTGTAAAATGAGCTGGAGAAGGCAATGGCAAACCACTAAGTATCTTTGGCAAGAAAACCCCAAATGGGGTCACAAAGAGCCACACATGACTGAAAAGAATGAACATCAACACTATCAATGGCAAAAACTGATAATTCTATAGATGAAAATAAAGGTTCTTGGGGAAAAACATTTGACATATTACCATTCACATGAATTTTTAGTGTAGAAAATCAGAAATAATTAAATGATTATGATTGTATTTTATAAACATTTTGAACTCAAGGAACTTGGAACGATTTTAGAACAATAACAATTGTGGTTCTGCAATATCTACATTCCTAAGAGTGAGTCCTGGCCTTCTGTTAGACTTTAACTGTCCTAAATATGTCTATTTTTTTTTTTTGCCATTGATTGACCTACCTACAAATCAAGAAGTCCTTATGTACCCAACAACTAGCTTAGTCAGCTACATTTAGCCTTAGGAATACAGGGTTAACAAACTATCGGTTTAGCAACCTCCTTTTAAATTCAAGTATTGAATTAGTAGATTTTACTAATCACACTTTCCTTGTAGTTGATAAATCCAGATCATTTGCTGACTGCCTACTCTTAAGATCTCCCTCCTACAAAGTCCCTGTAAATCTGCCTAGTGATAGCAAACAGATATAAGGCTAGAGGATCTAGGAAAACTGGACTCTTGCATAAGCCCAAAGTCCTTATCACCATGTGCCTGTGGATCTGCAGGACTGGGGAGGCAGGTACATGTTTACAATCCTTTGCATAATAAACTGCTTGCCTCATGTACCTTGGAGTGTTTACATTCCTTTTCAGTATCTCCTCATCCACAATTCCTTGACACTAAGTAAGATTAAAATCTAGATTCTTCAGGGTGAATATGAATAGAATTTTTATATGAAATCATGCTTGAGCAGTACTTACAGAGCAGTCTTTATCAGCATTTCTTTTCCAGTGTTTCTTGTCTAATTTCTTACTTGATGTGGAATGCACACTGGCATAATTTTGCATCCGAGGATTTAATCCCAGGATATTCTGTATGAAAAGAATAGAAAGCACAATATTCCATATTGAAAAGTAACAAAATTTTAAGCAAATCTATATATTTCCTTGTCTTCAAAAATGAAAATACCATGTACATAATAAGAATCAAATTTGAATGGATACATAGCAATTACACTGACCTTGCTAAGTAACAAAAAAATTAAGCGAAACTGCACTGTGTGCTTTCCAAACTTTGAATTTTAATACCAATATTTTCAGGCTGCTACATGGCTGTAATAATGCCCAAATATCCAAAGAATCAAAATCGTAGGTCACCAAAGATAATAGCAAACCGTATGCTGAATGTAAAGAGTTTTCAGCACATAACAAAAATTGCGCAAAAGACTGGGTGCAAGAGATACACTGGAAGAATTGATAATATCATTAGCAAAGAAGATGAGCCAGTTAGACTGGAAACAAGCAAGCAGTAACATTAGAATGTAAGTATACTGTAAGTAGAGATTGTTTCATTCCTTGTACTTCTTCTACCTTGAACACCTAGCAAAGTACTGGAAAATAACAGGTACGTAATAATGTATTTTGATTGATTACAGATGGACAGTCTGTATTACCCATTGGTACCTACATATTGTCAAGAAGCCTAAAGGAAAACCCCAAATTAGACTCTCTGTAGGGGCCCATGGAAAATATAGATAAGAGTCAGAGTCACCAAGATCGAGATTGGCATTTAGCCATCAAAGTCTTGAAATGTTCAAAACAAGTAGGAGTAATATACTCAGAAAAGATCATGGTATCATGGATCTAGCCCTGGTAGGATCATTTAGTTCAATTTTATAGACTAGAGCACAAGTCTATCAACATTGAATAACAAGTTCACAAATGTACTGACAGAGCCAAGATTTAATATCCGGTTTTCTGACTTAAAACATAGGTAGTCCTGCCACTGTTCTACTCTGCTTAGTAGCAAGGAATGTGAAATTCCAGGTACAGACAATTCATTCACTAAGTTTGGCCAAGGAAAACAAAGAAGACAGCAGCTTCAGTAAACAACATGTTATAGACTCTTTTATCCCCCAAGGATAGGGTAGATCAGAGGTGGGGAAACTTTGGCCTCAAAGTCCTCAACTGTGTCCCTTTGACTGGATCCAAACTTCAGAGAACAAATCCCCTTAATAAAAGGATTTGTTGTGTAAAATTTGGACTCAGTCAAAAGGCCATATCCAAGGCCCTAGATGGACCCATATGACCTCGAGGCCACAGATTCCTTACCCCTGGGGTAGATAGTATATATCTGAAAGCAAAGAGAGGAATCAGTATAGAAAGAAAAATCAGACTATGTAATATACTATAGGGAGAGAATATTTGAATGCCTAGCTAGGGGTGAATAACTTTGAGAATATGGGGATATCAATTAATTTTATAAAGGAAAAATGACACCTTTTAGAAGAAAGGAAGAAAAGAAGAAAGTACAAAGATAGAGACATTTTGAAATGAAGACTGCAGAAAATAAGGGACTCAACAGAACACAGTATCACTGTTGGCAAATTAGTAGGATGTGGCCAACTATTAGCAGGAAGAATGTATTTCCAAAGCTAGGGATTGTCGATCAAGACAATGCAGTCCCTCCAGAAATGTGGTAGTAAGTATTAAACCCAAAAGTAAAAATGTTATCCTGTCGGGGCAGAGAGGCAGCTACATGACACAGAGGATAGAGTGCTGGGCCTGTAGTCAGGAAGACCTTGGCACACAAATTGCTAAATTTTGTTTGCCTCAGTTTCCTCATCTGTAGAATGAGCAGAAGAAAATAACAAACCACTCCGTTATCTTTGTCCCAAAAAAACCCTGATAGTCTACACACAAGTAAATAATGGCTAAACAACATTTGTGCGACCCAGGGAGATCAGTAAACATCTGTCTCCCTCAGTTATCTCAACTTTAAAATGGGGATCATCATAATAGCTACCTCACAGTGTTGTGATAAGGATCAAATGAGATAGTATTTGGAAAATACTTAAGATGGTGCTTGGCACGCAGTAGCTTATTAAATGTTTGCTCCCTTCTTTTCCTTCTACATTGCACTTCTGCTTCATTCTGGATCCTATAGGTCCCAATGCTATCTAAAACTTCGCCCTTTTTTTAGCTGCCACAACACACTATTCACCCCCATTCAGTTTGCAATCGAACAAAACTCCCAGAATTTTTTCATATGTACAAATGTCTATCAAAGAACAGTCCTGCCATGCCTTCCCAATCCTGTACTTTTGAAGTAGATTTTACAACTCAAATTTAGGTGTGATATTGAACACTCCTGCTGCCTCTTCTATCTCTGTAGTATAGTCATTGCAGAAGTGGGAGGATAACACATAGAACTGAGGGCCATTTTTAATGTATATTACCACACCCAAATCTATATCCTGCCAAAAAAAAAAATTCACCAAAAAAAAAAGGCAAAATACCCACCATCACATGGCTGAACTTTTGGTGACAAGCCTCTACACATTTAGGTAGGATATGGTGAAAGCATTCATATTCTCTCTTACCAGATTCATATTTCAAATCTTGCCAACTTGTTAGGATCTGAAGCTGTTTTTTGGGTTACTGTTTTTTTGTTTTGTTTTGCTTTGATTCGTTTTGTTTTAGTCTTGAAAAGCACAGGTTCACCTCCATACCACACGAAGAAATCATATTAGGGCTTATTTGAAGGTTTCTTGTGACTGAGAATTCTTTTCTTCAGTAAATTTAAGATTTACTTATTAAATTGGACACTATACCAACTAAGCAAAAACCAGCGCTTTTATTACAGTAACTATTAATATTATCTTTCTTAAGATAACACTGATGAATCTGAATAGATCAGTGTTTATATATCTAAATCATCCATTCAAAAAGGCTGAAATACCCAGACTGGGTCTGAGGTCACAGCTTGGTTATTTTGATTGCATAGGCAGACTGTGTGGTATTGCAGTCAACTCTTTATAATATAAGGCAGTTAATTCAACCTCTTGATTATTTGGAATACTGTTTCTGCTATACAACATAAAACCAGAAACTTAATTCCACATTTCCTTCTGTGCTTATTAGGAAAGAAGGTGGCCTTCCCTATTGTGGTTCACACTAACAGTCATGATGAACAAGGTGTTACAGTACAGAAGAAAAAGCAAAGGATCTAGACAAAAGAAGGTCTGGGTTTAATTTGGGGCTTGTCACTTACAAGCTGTGTGGCCTTGGTCAAGGTACAAGCTCTCAGCTTTAGTCCCTTTAAATGTACGAATACTATTGTCATACAAGAATAATCTACCTTGCAGGGTTTTTATCAGGATGAAATGGAAAAATGAATGTAACATAGCTTATAAATTATAGAGCATTATGTAAAAGGGAATTGTAAATAAGAACAAGACCAGAAATTTGTCATCATCTAAACAGGAATGTCTTCTGCTCCACTAGCACTGAATTCAGGAAAGATGGTCCAATTTAATTCATTCCATTTTCATGTGATTTTCCAAAGTGATTTAAATTCCATGCAACTGATTAGCAGTGAAATTGAGTTAACAGTCTGAATCTCCAAGGGATTTTTTTTTAATGTCAGAAACACCTCATTTAGACATCATTGTTGATTGCAAAATAAGCAAATTTTAATCACAGAGGATGGCCCATAAATTTCACCTTTGATGGTGGTGTCAGAAAGACATATTCATTCTCCTTGCTTTCCAACCAAAAAAGATTAGGGATGTATAATATTAACTTTTTCTAAAGCTGTTATATTTACATTATTTTTCTTTTATTACGTACAAAGGTTTTACAAGTCCCAAATACTTTCTACAGTTTTGTGAAATAGTACTTATTTTTACTTTGTGACTGTGCATTTGCCCAAAAGCCATCTGAAGGTATTTTAATGCCTTCTCATACAGATTTTCCAAATCTCTTGCAGATTATTCCTATTGAACAACAGACTGGTGGGTATGCTGGGAAACCCCTGAACAGAGTAATGAGAAACTTGGGTTTGAATATGGATTGGATGGTATCATCCCTGAAGTCTTTTCCATCTCTTAAATATTGTGTTTTAAGAATCCATAAACAATCCCTCTGATATTAGCTGGCTGTGCAATGATAGAAAAATCACTACAAAATCTTTTAACTTCAGTTTTCTAATCTGAAAACTAGAGACAGCTAGGGGGTACAGTGGATAGAGCACTGGTTCTGGAGTAGAGAAAACCCAAGTTCAAATCTGGACTCAGACACATATCAGCTATGTGACCTGGGGCAAATCATTTGATTTCTATCTGCCTTAGTTTCCCCCATATTAAAAATGGGAATAATGGCAACAAATTCTCACAGTTCTTGAATATAGAGTGAGATATTTGTAAAGCACTTCATAAAACTTAAAGTGTTATATAAATTCTAGCTAATGTTTATCATTAAAGTGCAGGTACTACTACAAATATTATCTACCTCACAGAATTCTTGTTAGAGTCAAATGAGATGTGCACAAGACTTTGTAGAATTCTAAAATCATTAAAGGAAGTTAGATGGGAAAATGGATAGAATACTAGACTTGAGGGTAGGGAAAAGCCAAGTTCAAATTCTGCTTGAGATATTTACTGCCTAACGCTGAATGACAATAATAATACCTACCTCCCGGGGACACTGCGAGGACCAAATAGACATGACATGCTTTGCAAACTCTCAGGTGCTAGCTAGCATTCAGTTTGGATTGAATTTTGATTTCACTGACAGATCATTTAGTGGAAAGGACAGTGGGTTAGGAGTCAGCATAGCTAGATAGTAATTTGGATATACCAATAGTCAGTAAGTCAGTTCGAAAACATTTATTAAGTGCCTACTATATATCATGCATGGTGCTAAGTGCTGGGGAGACAAAAACAATAAAAACCCAATCCTTGCTCTCAAGGAGCTCACATTTTAATGATGGAGAAACCTGTAGACAACTATGTACAAACAAGATATAGATAAGATGAATGGGGGATAAAAGATGAGATTTTAGCTAGGACATTAGGGAAGTCACACAGCAAACATGAGGAAGAGGAGTCCAGATATGTGTAACTGCCAATGAAAAGGCCCAGAGGTTAGAGAGGGAACTTCTCAGAGTAACAACAACAAGGCCAGTATCTCTGCATTGCAGAGTGTGGTAGATAAAAGAAGACTGGAAAGGTAGAAAGGAGGCATTACTTATTTGATGTTAGGCAAATCACTTATTTTCCCTAGGTCATACTTTTCTGATCTGTCAGAAAAATGTGTTCAATTAGAGCACAGGAATATAAGTTTAGAGTTCAGAGGCCATTGAATTTAATCCCTTCATTTAGCAGGAAGCTGAAGCACAGTGAAGTTAAATGATTTGCCTCAATGATATCTAGAATCTCTTCAAGCTTACATTTTATGATTCCGTAACTGACAAAAAAAGTTGAATATCATAGGTCCCTGTACCTATATTTCAGAGAATCCACTCAATGTTGACTGTTTCTTCCCTGTTTCCTGTCCAGGAAAAAAAAAATAAAGCAAAAACCTGTTCTTTCAATCAAACAGTAGTCTCAGTCTTTTTTTTTTTTAGTAAAGAGTAAATAGATCATACTCATTCATTACCATTCAAAAGTTTATTCTATCATCTTTATTGAACGGATAATATGTACTTAGAATTCTACTGGGCACTATAATCTCCCTGTCTCCCTTCAATAAGTCAGTTCTCTTTCTTGATTCCTATGTTGTCATACAAAAGACCTTTTTTATAGGTCACAGAATTGACTAAAATGCACAGGAAATTACAAAATTTTCTCATTCCTATTTCTGCAAACAAATTTTAAATCAAAGATTCGATTTGGTAGAGCCATCCTGAAGGCTCTATTATAACAAGTTATCCTCCTATCATATGTAAAATCATACAAGTTTCCTTGACAAATGCAGCCACCTATAACTTTGTCCAATAATCCCATGTGTTAGTTTCAAGCGAAGTATAAAATGGGAAAATGGTTGCTCATAAAAAGGAATTTGGCTCTTTAACTAAAAGGGTCCAGTTCAAAATCCAAATGGATAAGGGAATATCTTACATATTGTGAGGTTTCACAGATGTTCCTATTTGCAAATGTCATTATTTGCACAATACTATAACCTATGATATTATGAAGAGCTTACAGAGTAAGATCAATAATGGAAAAGACTTCAGATCAGCTATCCACACTGAGACCTAAATAAATAAAATAAATAAATAAAGCAATTGGATAAAAAAGATCTACAATTCCAAGTGCTGGGGGGAGGAACTTGCAGCCTTGAGGCCATGTATGGCTTTCTAGGTCCTTGGGTATGGCCTTTTGATGGAGTCCAAGTTTTGCAGGACAAATCCTTTTATTAAGGGGATTTGTTCTGTGAAGTTTGGATTCAGTCAAAGGGCTGCACTTGAGAACCTAGAGAAACACATGCGGTCTTGAGGCCACAGGTTCCCCACCCTTGGTTCAGACTATGGTATGTAGTTAATGCATGTGGAGACCATCAACCTGGTCTATCAGGATTTATATCTTGGAAAGACACTGAAGACGGAGAATGAATGGAACTCAAAATAAAATAGGGGGCCAGTGGTATAGTATGCATTTGGGAAATGACACAGTGCTTTTGATAAATACATGTTTCTTCCTTTTTTTCTTTTTCTTTTTTTTAAACACTAATATACTTCCACTGGAGCAGTACATAAGGGTATAGAGTGATAGTCTTGAAGCTGGGAAGACCTAGGTTAAATTTCCACCTCTGTCATTGGCTGTGTGATACAGGGCAAGTCACTTCTTGGTGCTCTACATAACTCTAAGGCTCTAAAAGGTGCAGGCCTACAATGGTATAGGCATCTGACTCACTAGAGAATTCTGCATACCAGTAAAGAACAGATCTAGTCCCTATCCCTATTTTTATATTAGTGTGATGTGGTTACAGCTTTGCATATCAAGTCTTTAAAGGATTAGTCAGAGGTCACTCAAATGACAAAGGGGAGATGAATGGTGGGGCATAGTTATATTACTATCAGATAACTTCAGAGAAGAAGAAGAAGCAGTAGAAACATTATTAGAAAAAAAATGTCTTACTAACAAAGGAAGTGGGCTCTTCATGCAGTATGAATGAAGGAGAACAGAAAAACAATCTTTGTGCTCTACCGGAACTTATAAGATGTTGGAAATTCTGGAGGAAGGCTTCCTGAGGGCCCCTTCTATAAGATATATGGAAGGACATGGAAGAATTATACTGGTTGAGCAAGCATAGATGGGTTGTGATCTGTTTCAATGTAAGGAATACACACATCAGTGAGATCATAAACTTCTCTTTATCAAGTCTTAAAAGATGTTGTCTCTTACTCTGATGTCTCATATGTGAAAGTCACCCCAGGTTCCTGAAAATCTATGTCAATAAATTAAAATCCCCGGTGAATGCTATCAAGCCAGAAAACTTCCATATAAAACAAGTGAGAAATTAGGTATCAAACATAGGGAGACCAGTCTAGATCATCACCAGCATGTTAGACACAGGTGATGATGTTTTGTTTTGTTTTTTCCTGTTGCAATTACTGACATTTTTAAACATTTTCTTCTGTCCTGTTGGGACCACCTTCTGATCTTGCTCTTTCAATGGCTATGGATAAACAGGAAAAACATAGGCAGAGGTTACTATGAATTACATAGTTTTAGATCATCAACTAATAGCAATTTAACCATTAGTACTCTCAATGTTTTATTTCCATCCAATAACTGATACTAGTGGAGGAAATGACACATATCCATACCGACATTTTGTGCTAAATTATACTGGAACATGTGAAAAAGCCACAGTCAAACAAAAAGCATGGTGCACAGCTTCTGTTTAAAGATGATTAAATAAAAAAAAACAGATGAATGTGATCACTTTTCCAGGGAAAACAAAAAGCATTTCAAGGGACACTTGGTCATCTTACCTTGAAGTACTCATGATGAACGTAAGCAAAAAAGATCACTACAAAAGTAATAGCTGCTTCTCTGCCAACTCTATTATAGAAGATGAAAAGTAAGGAAGCTCTATTTAGGACTTGGCAAGGTCCTTCAAATTCAATTGACCTGTGCTTTCATGCTCAACAACTTCAATGTAAAAATTGTCACGAGGAGGAAGACAAAAAAAAAATTGTTAGAAAACATGACTTGGCACAACAAACCTCAATAGGTATAACCCACATAAAAAAATTCTAATATATATATATATATATATATTCACCTCAGAAATGAAGCAATAAAAATGGTAAACACTTTGAGACCATTCAGAAGATTTAAGCTTCATGTATTTGAATGCTTCCTTCAAGAAAAGAGTCCAAAGGTAGTACGTAGATACAGCAAATATTCAATGATAGAACAATAACATTGACTATTTCCTACCAAACAGGAACTGACTGGGTATAGACTTAGTCCATTTGTCATGTGGGAATCAATTGTTTATATGCAGTCTGATTATCAGCTGGATAGAAGAAAGGCCGAAATAGATGATAAAACAGAAGTAAGTATAGACTGATAGCATTGAGCAAGGAAGTACTCAGCTAAAAATGAGCATCATGGGCTCTGCCCATATTTAGAAAAGCAAGAACAATTATTTAAGCCATATTTATGCTGCCTTCAGTGCTGATGGACCTAGGTTAGACAAGTTAAGAAAATGGGCAGACCACTTGCAAGCTAGTGTGTAGTGTATGAGACAATGAGGAAGAAGACAACAGTCTAGGCTCCTAGGTCTGGTGTTTTTTCCCTCTTGAATTTTCTTGCATTGCTCTGTATGGCCTGGGTTTCTGTACTTCTGGGCAGGGCAATGAGGTAGAAGCTTATTGTGGGCATCCATCTGTCCCTCTCCCCAGCCCCCAGAGTTAAGTGTGGTCCACAGACAGGTCTTATACTGCTTGGGAGGAAAAAAGAAACAGCTAAAGTGACAGGGGAGGGGGGGAGGAGGAGATTAGAGATTGGAACAATGATGCTGTATCCTATACAGTTAAGTATCTGATCTTTCTGATCTGAGCTCAATTGCCCATCACTGGGGAACAGTGTTTATTGGTGAACATCTTAGTGAAAGACTACAAAAAAGATGGGCTGCTTGATATTATAACAGCAACGCCAAACACTTATTTAAATGAGCTGTCAAATATTTTTTAAAAATATGCAGAATGGATAAAAAACAAGGACACTGACCTTATCACTATTTTCTAGAGAAGTGAAGAATCACAGGATTTTTTTTCCTTTTTTTTTTCTTTTAGACTAAAACACCAGAACGCAAATACAGAATAGATGAAGAAAAAAAAACATATCATAAATTTAAATACTGGAACTTAAATACAAAGTAAGAAAGGAAAAAAAATAAGTATGTCATGTGTATAGCAGAACATAAGAGATGATTCAAAATATGTAAGAATAAATTTTCATTTCAGGAAAGTCTGTATGATAAATACTACACATTGTGTTGATGTAATGGCAAGCACAGAAGTACTTCACACCTTGTTTCAGCTACTGAATTAACATCCTATATCAGTTCAAGCTTCTTTTGAGCCTTTGTGTCAAGTCTGTTAAGAAAGAGAACATGTGAACCCCACATCTTATGAACCCTAGAACTCATGAACTCCTTCAACAAGAAGGGCAGGAGCTAATGATCATATATAAGGAGAGGCTCAGGCCCAGACAACAGAACTGAGAAGAGGACTCTTGTGGTGGCAGAGTCAAGAAGGAGAAAACCTTTGATATTCTGGTACTCTGTTTGTCTGCTCTGTCTGTGTTGATGTTTGTGATATTTTGTACCAAAGCTCTGGGACCTTACTGGAAGCCTTGAAAGAGGATTTTCTGTTTGTATGTTTACAGAAGTCCTAGAGGAGGGTTTTGGAGGTCCTGAGACTTTGTGCTCACCTCTTGGACCTTGTTTGTGGGTCTGTGTTGATTTCTATGTTGATGATATGTGCTGACCTCTTGGATCTTGTTGGTGGGTCTGTGCTGATTTCATAGGCAGCTAGTGAATTGATGATAATACCAGCAAAGTGTATGGATAGTATTGTGGCTCTGTTAAGCTTTGTCTTCCCAGAAACAGGAACTGTGAAGGACTTGAGGTAGATTTTAGACACTGTGAGCTTCAATATGGAATGAGAACTGAATGAAGAACTGGACGAGGAGCTGGACAAGGAACTTGGAGCTGCCTGCCTTTGAACCCAGGTGACAGTTGGAGCTTGAACCATGGGAGCTGAGAGCCAGCCTCAAGTCAAGCTGAAAGAAGACTTTACTTGGATACTGTGTACTGACTGAGAGGATGATGATTTACTGTGACCTAGGGGTGGAGAACTTTGACTTTTGTACTGTGTGTCTCTTAAGGAGACAAACCTCCTTAAGGATGATTGAATGATTTAGTTACTAAATGATTGAGTTACTAAATTATTGTACTCTGTTGAAAACTGTGCCCACTTTGGTGAAAACTATGTGGCCATTTTTATGATAAGTTGTTGAGTTGTGACATGGTGAATGCTGTATTTTGATTTTCTGTGATAAGTTTTAACATTGTGAATGCTGTACCTTGATCTTCCATGAATGTTTTGCTCTGATTTGTTATTGAATAGAGAGCTCACTATACTATGTAACTACAACTTTGAAAGCTATTCACAGCAGCAGTCCTCTGGAAAGCTGCTCGTGGGTACCTTTACAGTTGAGAGCCGTCCATTTTTTCTTTGCTTCCTTGTAAGTTTTCTTTTGTTCGCTGCTGTGCACTTTTTTACATTGTTCTTTTTTTTTCCTTCTCCTCGCCCCTCCCCAGAAGGGTACCATTAAGTGAGGAGATGTTTCTCTTTAGCTGCATATATATGCATATAGACAGACATATACAGACATATACTTTCCAAAACAAATTCTGCTTCTGATCTTTGTTTTTATGTTTGTACATTTCTCTTGTTTCCTAGCCTTCCTCCCTCCTCTACTTTATTTCTACCAGCTACCTTGCTCTCCTGTTACTTGCCTACCCCCTCTCCAAGGAGTCCAGTCCTATCCTTCCCATTTTCATAAATCTAAACCCCCCTCTATAGCCCCCTATAGCCTATTCTCTCAACCTCCCCTCTAGAGATCCCTCCTTTATCTTCCCATTTCCATTGATCTAAACACTGTTCTATACACCTCTTTAACCTATTCTCTCACCCTCCCCTCTAAACATCTCTCCCTTGTTCTCTCTCCCCTCCTTATCCCCTTATTTGTTCTGAATTTAGAAGACTTTCATACTCTTATAAATATATATGTATTGTTCCCTCTTAAACACATTCCCAATGAAAGTAGGCTGCCAGAACTACCAGTCCTCCTCCCCCATCTAATTCCTCTATATCTGTTCTTCCTCTTGCACCTCATTTGTATAAAATAATTACTCTTTTTAGCTGTTCATAAATGGTTTTACTTTTATTGAATCTCTTGAAGTAAGTTTTTGGTATGTACCTTATATTTCTCTCGGCTCTTGTGTGTCAAAACTTCTATTAAGTTCATCTATCTTTTTTTTTCTAAACAAAGTGTAAAAAGTCTAACATTTCATCAATATCCCTTTTTTTTTCATTGAGGATTGTGCTTAACTTTGCTGGGTAAGACATTTTTGGCCAGAGCCACAGTTCTTTTGCTCTTCAATATCTAGTGTTCCAAGACCTACAGTCTGTTCATGTCTCTGTTGCTAGGTCTTGTGTGATTCTAATTGTGACACCAATGTATTTAAATTGTTTTATACTTTTTGCTTTTATGATCTGGAAGTTTTGGAATTTGACTATACTATTCCTATGAATTTTCCTCATAGGGTCTCTTTTAAGTGGTTATTGATGGAGTTTTTCTATTTCTACTTTCTCCTTATTTTAATGCTTCTTGATAATTTTAATTATTTCTTGTTTTATTGTATCAAGATTATTTTTTATCATAACTTTCACTTAGTGTGATTATTTTCATGTTTTCTTTTCTTGATCTATTCTCCAGATCTGCTGTTTTTCTTATAAAATGTTTTACGTTCTCTTCTATTATTTCATTTTTCATACTTTGCTTAATTATTTCTTGATCCCTTATAATTTCACTGGCTTGGCTTTGCCCAATTCTGATTTTCAAGGTGTCATTTGCTTCCTTAAGATACTGGATCTCCTTTTCTAATTAGTTGACTTTCCTTTCATAATCTTCTTGTTTTTCTTGGATTATTCTTATTTTTTTCAAGTTATCTGTTATTTGATTTTTACAGTTTTTTAAAGATCTTCTATGAATTCTTTTTGGGTACATGACAATTTGATGTTATTTTTTTTTTTTTACTTCAATATCCTCCTCTGAAGATGAACCCAGGTCTTCTCTATTCCCATAATAGCTTTCTATGCTTGAATTCTTTCTCCTTTGTGTATTTCTTGTGGTAATAGCTTAATTTTTGCAATCACTTCTAGCCCTTGGGTTTGGAGGATGTTGTCTCTTGCCTCAGGTAGTCATTTCTCCCCTCTAGCCTTCAGGCAGTTACATGGATGCCAAGAATTACAGAAACTACACACACAAAACAAACAAACAAATAAAAAAGGCATACCCAATTCTTTGAAAATACAGGACATACTGAGGCTTTGGTTCTAAATAACTATGCAGCCTACTGGGCACACACCTATGATCTGACTAGGTAATTACCATGTGACTACCAGGTAACTATCATGACATGCCAGTACGAAAAGAAGTAGAACTGGGGTCAATTAGAAAGATATGTGGTACTAATGAATAATGATAGTGAGCTTGAATGGGATTAACATGTAAATATATTAATGACTGAATGTCACAAACAACAACTGTGTTCTTAAAAGGATGGTGCATAATCATTCAGAAGATTAAATAATTATCATCAGATGGGGCATATGAATTGTACAAGATCAGGGGTGGGGAACCTGCAGCCTCAAGTCCACAAAGATTTGCTTTATAAAACTTGGGCTCAGGCAAAAGGCTGTACCCGCTACATCACTTGAGAAATTCTATGAGTTACTTACGGGAAAAAAATAGGTGATGGTGACCCTTTCTCTCACTAATTTCCAAAAGATAGATACACACATACACACTCACGAGTAAGTATATACATGATAATTTAAGTAACAGGAAAAGTAATATATTCTATATGACATATGATACATATTATATGTATATGATATTCATATGACATATATATGTATATATAATATGGTAAGTGTAAGATTAATTAGTGATGAACAATAGTGTGCAATTATTAGTCATTCATTTATACAAGTAATTGTTGAATGCATACTCGGGGAATAGCACTATCAGTTGTTTGTTTCTCTTGGTTTGTACTTATCTACATTTTTAAAGGTTTCTCATAGTCCCTAGAAAATATATCTTAGAAAATGTTGAGTTTTACAATATTTTCTTTTTACTATTCTTTCTTATTCACTATCTGCAATAGTGATTATAGCTTAGTGGGTTGTGATTATATGGCCCTTCAGTTGGTGGATAATTTTTTTTTATGTTTGCAGATATACATCATTTATTTTAACATCCTTATAAGATCCTAATTATATGGGTACATGTAAAATTTGATACTTATGGAACACAGCTGTCTGACAGGATTTATATACTTGAATTTTAAGATATTTTACTTTTTTATTTCTTAACTTTATATAAACATCTAATTTTGTTGCTTCTATGTCACATTCAATCCCTTTTATGGAATATGAAGAACATTAATTCTCCAAATAGAAATAAAACTCTTCCCCTGAAATGCTTGTATAATTCATATTTATGTGCAAACTAAGAATCTTTTTTAAAATATGAAGGCAATAAAGTATATTCTCTCAAGTCAAAAAGTAACGCACAAATCCTTGTCATCTAATAATGTTGATGCAGTCACTGCTTCCTTCTCCACATATAAGCAGCTTTTGATAAAAAAAAAGATTAGCAATCTATATACTAATGATTCATATAACTATAGTATTGCTATAAAAAGTTACTTTAAAATTCATTTTCAGAGTTCAATATAGGATTTTGGCCATGAATATTATAAATATTTAAATTGTACTCTAAAAAAGTTACAAATTTCTAGGAATGTATTGCAACAGATGTATTCCATTGGGTATGACACCATGTGGTCCCATATATGGAACAAATGGTGGGATAAACCAACAAAGGGAGCATACCCATATGTTTATTCCTGTTGGAATTCAGAAACAGAAATAGACTTCCAAATTCAGCACTTGTGGAATTCCAAACAAAGTATATAATGTGTTCTAGAATTAATATGTAAGTTTAAATCTACAATTACAAGGAAGGAATACATTAAGAAATGGACAGAAGAGTTATGATTTTACGTTTGTCATTTATTGCAAGATGAGAGAGCTAAGAAAAGAGGTTTCTAAGCCTATATCCATGAATCCATAGCAAAAGAAACAAGTGATGTTAATATCCTTTCCCATACCTCACTATTCCACCAGGCTGGGAATCTGCCCTCTTGAGAAAGACTAAAAGATAGTTAAATAGCAACAAATGGAAATCTGAACAAAATTTTATAAATAGATAAGAAATTGTCATAGAATCATATATTGAGAACTGAAAAAAGATTTTTGAGGTTGAATCCCAAATCCTCAAATTCAAGATAAAGTTCCTGAATTAGATGCCTTTCTATTGACTTCACTTTTAAAACTTGAAATACAATCATCAGGCTAATCTACATTTAGAATAGACATTGGACTGAAAGTGTAAAAGAAAAGTTATTTAGCAACTTTTAAAATAAAATGAAATTGTATATATAAGACAAATATAAAATTACATAAAATATAGCATATTACATCATGAACATGCTTATATGTATTATATAAATGTATCACATCTATTTTATACTGCTATATAAAATATGAGGCTAAATATAAAATCAAACTGTTATTGAATGATTTTATATCCAGCTCCAGGTAGTCCTCCAGGGACAATGTCTCTACTTTTTCCTCTCCCACATCCCAAAAACTTTGCCTGCTCCTCCCTACTACAGTGGGGTCACACAGGACACATCCCTCCCTGTGTTGAAGTAGAACTTCAAGAGATATCTTGGAATAACTGAAGCAAATGCTCCTATTAATGGGGTTTTCTCCATTTACCAATACTCTTGAACCCACTTTTCAGCAGTTAGCATACTTTAATATCATTTTATTGCCTGGTCCCAGTACCTCATGAACACTAATTATAATATTTTTGTATGCCACTAAACAGCCCTGGAATAAATCATAGAGCCATGCTGACTTGATCTTCTATAAGAACTTCTCCTTCTCCCTTCTTCCTCATCTCATATCTCACATCATTCACATGTCTCCTTCACTCAAGGCTTAACTAATGAGGTGCTCCTTGCAAAGGATAACCTCTGTACATGCTGTCCACAAATTGCCCCTGCTTTCATCACTTCTCTTCTTAATTTTCTTCTTATCTACTGGCCTCTTCTCTGCTTCCTACAAATATGGCTAAGTGTCTTATCAATATGAAGAACTCTCTTGATTCTATCATCCCAGAGGGCTATCCTCCTATATTTTTCTTCCCCATCTATAGCTAAACTTCTTGAAAAGGCCATCTGCACTTGATATTTCCTCTTCTTTTCCTCTTCCTCTCTTCTAAACTTTCTGTAATCTGATTTCCAAAGTCCTCATTCAACTGAAACTTCTCTTTCCAAAGTAATCAATGATTTCTTAACTTTTAGATCTAATGACTTTTGCTCAATCCACATTCTTCTTGACCACTCTGTATCATTTGACACTGTTGATTACTATCTTCTCCTGGTTATTTTCTCCTCTAAGTTGTCATGATCCTACTCTGACCTGCTTCTCCCATCTAACTTAACTGCTCCTTCTCTGTCTCCTTTGCTAGTTCTTGATTCATGTCATCCTTAAGAACACTGAATGTATCCCAAGGGTAGAACCTGGACCCCTTCTACTTGTTTTTCTATACTATCTCACTTGATTTCCTCTGCTTTCATGGGTTCAGTTTTCTTCATGTGAATGATTTCTCAGATCTACATGTCCTTACTTATTCTTTCTCTTGAGCTACAAACATGACCTTTAGACATCTTGACTAGCTATCTCACAGGCATCTCAAACTCAACATGTCCAAAACAGAACTCATCTTTCTCCCCAATAAACTCCCCTCTTCTATTATTGTCAAGGGAACCATCATGTTCTCAATCATCCAAGTCCACAAACCCTATATAAACCTCTTTACTTCCAATCACGCCACACATCCAGTCTTGACAATTCTCATTCTTTCTACTTTCACATCACTCTTGTACATCTATTCACTTACATAACTACCACCCTAATTCAGATCCTAACTACCTCTTTCTGTACTATAGCAATAGCCTCCTAACTCTTCTTCTTGCCTGAAGTTTTTCACTGATCCAAACTATTCTCCACTCACCTGCCAAGAATATTTTTTGAAGCATAGGAGACCATATCACATAGACATTCCTTCCTCCCATGAATCAGGAGTATTTTAATGGGCCCATTTTTTTGCATCCCCTCTAACATTTGTCCTTTTCATTATTTCGTCAAATTTGTAAACCCAACAGATGTGAAGTAGAACACCAGAGTTGCTTTAATAATTTGATAATGAACTCAGGATTTGTAATGAGACCATATGTTTTCTGGACATGACTAATGCAGGAAATGGTTTTGCTTGATAATGAATATTTGTTACAATGTTTTCCCCTCCTAAATTGGAAAGGGAGTGGCAGGAGAGAATACAGATCTTTTTTTTTCTCAATTAGCATTATGGCTCTTATCCATTTAGAGGACTTGCTTATTAATTACAAGACAACCCAAAGAGATAGTGAATGGAGTGCCAACCTTGGAGTCAGGTACATGGGTTCAAGCCCTGAAACCCATGAGATGTACAATCGTGAACAAGTTGCTTTATTTCTATGTTCTCAAGTCAGTTCTTTAACCCTACATATTATAACTACTGATCTACATAGACAGAAGGGGTTTCTTCACCAGGAATTTCTTATATCAATGCCTCAGGTCCATTTATTACCCTCAAAAATAATGCTAAAATATCCTGTACTTTATAAATGTTTTTGGTCATTTTCTTTTTTGTTAAACTACCATTAAAGGATAAGAAAATGTTACCATAAAACTAACCAACTAAAAGTATTTCTATTAAATACAGTGGAACTATACATTTTAATGACAAAATACTCCATGTTTAGAAAATAACCTCCACACAACCCACTGACCAAAACAAATGTTCCTGGATATAGATAACTACATATTTAGTGAAAAATGAAAATATTCCCTTATTCTAAGCAAGTGAAGTCCTTTTTTGTTATATAGATGCTCAGTTCTGAATCATTATTAATTTCATATATTAATTTAGATTGTTTAATGAAATTTTTAAAAAGTATTTAAAAAGGCAACTATTCTGGCCAGAATATAATGTACAGAAGCTGAGTGACAAGCATGCAAGATTTTTGAGTTTCATTTTTCATTGCCACAATTCATATATTGTAATAAATGATTATATTTATCTATGTCAGCATAGCAATGTAACTTTGGAGAATAAACATTCAGAATGCAATTTATTGGCTGCTTATCACAACAGCTTTTCTTCCACATAGCACAGGTAAAAAATATATATCTAAACATAAAATATTGGATTAACCTTTTCACAAAAAGCAGTGCATAAGATTCAATGAATCTTGGGTAAAAATAAATTGAATTGGGAAGAATGGTTACCAAAGATTTTACTTAATAATGTCCCAAATGAAAAGTGATGTAGAATAAAAATTCAGTCCATGGCAAGTTTGAGTGCCTTTTTAAAAAAAACTATTCCAAAGCAAGATTTTTTTTTTAAACTAGTATTCAATATAATCGATGTCTAGGATGCTTGAGCAAACAATGCAACGAGGTTCTAAATTACAGTTGTCTTTTTTTTTTTATTCAAGAAAAGTCAGCTCTTAATTACGAGACGACCCATCTCCAAACATATGTGGTCAGGAGTGGGTGCTGGATATAGTGACTCCCATGGCAAAAAGTGACATCCACCAAGTTTATAGGCACTGATTCCTTTAAATTATATTTGTCTTAAGAAATACTAGAACCAGGTGGCATAAAGTCATGAGGTGTTCCTTTGGATTAAATTTGCACTTGGAGAGTAGTAACCCTCTTAGCTTCTCCGGTGTCCAACTTACTTTGGGGAAAGTGGGAGGGTGGTATCTTTTAAACCCATAAATCTGGCATGTTTTGCTTCTCCTTATTCTTCAGCAAAGCAGTTCAAATCTCATACTGTGTGAGTGTCAGAGGCAGAAAACTGGAATTTCAGAAAATGTAATTCCATGAATCTTATTTGGCACATACAATGACAGAAAAGGGGCCAGAGCCAAGTACAGTGTCTAAATCAGAACTCTGTTGTGTCACTCCTTTGTCTGTTAGCACCATTCTAGGAGGCATTTGGAGTGTTGAAGCAGATTGATGAAGATTCTGTGATGGAAAAGATTTTTTTTACACCCTTAGAAAACAGAATTAGCAGTTAGTACAAAGCGCAGCCCAACTTGGACATAAGCATGGCCCTTGCTACACAAAGAAAAGTCCTGAGGCTTGGGATCTACCATGGAAACACAATAATTACTTTGGAACAAATTCTCTTGAGATAGTAGGTTTTCCTATAGAAAGAGGGCACTTAAATGAGGATATCTCCTTTCTAAAAAACAAACAAAACTTTGCTTAATATCAAAAATATAATGTATTTGAACTCAATATACCATTTCACAGCTCCCTTTATGGATTTTAATTGTAAATCAGTGTTACCCATTGAATCAGTGAGGACTCTTCTTCCAAGTGACTGTTAGACCTAAGGCTCTATAAATATATTTCTGAATTAAATAAGATTGAGGTTTTGGTTTTTTTTTTCCTGTTTTCCCCTCTTAAGCAACACGCCCTCTGGTTCTTATTGTTATTTTTCAGCTGTTTCAGGAATATCTGATTCTTTGTGATCTCTTTCTAGAGTTTCATTGATAGAAATACTGGAGTCGTCTGTCATGTCATTCTCCAGCTCTTTTTACAGATGAGGAAACTTTTTCCTTTTCTTTTATTTTCTCCTTTTGTTTTTCCTTATTTTTCTTTTGTTCCTTCCTTCTTCCCTTTCTTATCAGTATGAACATCCAACTCTTAGATTATAGTATCTGGTATTCACATAACATTGAAAGGTTTAAAAGTGGCTATGCATGCATTATTTCATTTGATACTCACAATAACCCTTAGAAAAATATAAGTGGGACAGGCATCATTATATCCATTTTATAGAAGAGGAAAACGAGCCTCATTTCAGCCAAGGGACAAAGTTATACAGCTTAGTAGGTTGGGCTTGAACCAAGATTTCTCCTGACTCAGTCTATTCAAATTAAGTGCCTCATTGAACCAGTTTTGGTTTGTTTTTGTTTGGTTTTGTTTTTTCCCTAAAAAGGACTAGATCCTTCTCTAGTTGCTTTCCATTATTGACATGCCTCAGTCTCCATCCAACTGATCTTTACCTAATTTTCATTTTCCTATAGGATTTGTTGGAATGTGTCTTCTTCCCACAAAACTGCCCATCACCTCTGAAACCAATTCAGGCCAGCTTAGATGATGCTCTTGTTTCATATAAACAAACAAGGGAGCTAGAGCAATAGAACTTTGTGGACCACAATCTAAACATTCCAGCATCATCACAACCCTCAGGTGTCTACAAAATGGTAGTGACAGATACAAAATGAGAATCAACCATCCTTTCTATATTCTCAAAGCCTTTGCACTTTATATTCCTTTGCCTTGATATGGGTTTCCTTTCCCCAAAGTTATACTTTTTTCCATGAAATTTCACTTTAGTCCTCAGATTTGTTAGGTCTATGGCAGATTCAATAAGCAATCATTTATATTATTGAAATCTTAAATCATCAGCACTTGATTTCATGCCTCCATTCAACCAATGAGTATTCATGTCCCAGTATGTCCTGTACATGTATAAAATTCAATTAGATATTTTTTGAGCATCTATTATGTACAAAGCAGTGTGCTAGGTACTGGAGGAGCTATAGATATAAAAATATATAGTAATTTGAAAAAAAAAGATCTATTACCTAAGGGGAATACAACTCTAGCAAAATCCTATTTAGTTACCCTATGACTCAGAATCAAAAGAACTCTGAGTTCTTGAAGTTTTTCCCCACAAAATTCAAGCATCAAGACATCCCAAAGAGCATAGGAAACATCCCTTTGAGAATACCCTAGTGATGGATTTCATGTCTCTTATCTAACAACCAGCCTACCTAATTTCACAGAAGTGCATTGGAATTTAGTCACAGAGTAATGAAATACTTTTGGTCACAACAACACTCAAAGATAAAATACCAAACTGTAGAGGGTTTTGTCAATAAAGTACAAATTTTGATAGGTCTTACAAAACTGGAAAGGATATGCATTATCAGTCTGTTACTACACTATTGTTCAAAGACCAAACTAAATTTGTAAAGGCACAGAGATCAAGAATGAGGTTGAGTTCATGGCAGATTCTGTCTGCATCTTCAATTTGTTGCTCACCCATAAATTTATCAGAGTACTGGGGTCATGTGAATGATATACAGATTAATAAAATTCCATACCACTCAGAAACGTTTAATTTAGTCTGCTAATTTTTTGAGTCACTTCGCTGTAAAATGTGCTTGGCTCCCCCTAACATGATTATAGATGGAATTAGTCCAGGACAATTAGAATAAACCAACCAAGGTGGTTCCTGAGTGACTTGCAAAGGAGGAGCAATTGGAGAGAATGATGATTTGTTTTGTCAAATTTCTAGACTCATGGGAAATGTTGCTATAGCCAGAAAATGTAGTCTTGGTGGTGGGAAAAGAGAAGAATATCAAACTATGAAGTCAAACTTTCACAACAAGCTATCTACAAAAAAAATGAAGATGAAATGGACATAGTGTATTCCTGAATACTCTGTGAACTTTAGTTTGAAGCCAACGGTAAATGGAACTGCAACATAAAGAAGGGCCATCCTGGCCTGGTGTAACACTTGAATTGTAATGTAAAGCTGCCACAACCAGGAAAGTGAAATATTGCTCTACTCACTATAATGAGATGTGGCCCTTGACAGAGAGGATTTTTCTTTGGAAAAAGGAACTGGTGACCCTACCTGCTGGGAGCAGTAAAGAAGTCTATGGGTTGGAGAAAAATAGAGTATTGACCAACACTGAATGCTCAGATCTACGAAGAGATGGAGAACTGATGATGACAACAACTAAAAATTATGGAAAGCTACAAGAGACATCACGGACCAAGGAATTACACGACATAGTATTTCTTGGGAGCCCTATATAGTACTTGATTTTAAGTGAATGTGGCTATTCTTGTCTCTGGGGAAGAATCACTCATTGGTAAATGGTTGATAATTAAACACATGAGTGCTTAATTAATAAATTTATTCATTTTCTTCAAACTGTACATCAACATTTCCCCACACACTCTCAAGCCCCAATCTCCTCTAGGTAGCATTTTTTTTTACTGCCCTGATTTCTTCCTTCTCTTAACTTTTATAACAGTCTGCATCATTCAAAGTAATTATTTTCTAATTAATAACGTAACATTGTCTAAGTAGAGTATAAGTAATCTGAAAGCAGTAACCAAGATGTTAAAATTTTCTTTGTAGCCTCTCATATAATCCAGCATTGTGTTCTGAACACATATTAGGTCTCAATCAATTGCCAGTTAATGAACTCTGACTCTGAAACAATAATATTACTAGACTTCTAGATAAAAGCCATAGAAAGGCAAGGATTTCATCTATTATTTAAAGTAAGGTTAAATATATACTACACTAATTATCTTAACACATATCTTTGGAAAATGCAAAAAAGATTTTATGGTGTTGCTTCATTTTACTTTTAATAGATGAAAATATTACCGAAGAGATGAACATTAACTATCAATCATGTGTTGAACAATTAAAATGGTAAGACAATAACATATACGTGGCAATTTTCTATCATTTATATATTTTCATTACAGGAACTGAAAATAGTTTATTTCAACACCTGTAAGTACTTACAAAGATGTACGAAGAAAACAAATATGAAGATTTGAAATTTTTACACAGATACAATTTTACCACTTAAAAATTTCATTGTATTTATGAAAGCTACCTTCATTTTCATATCAAATGCTTTTTTTTAAACAAAACTCATGATTTGTATCTCTATTTTTAAAAAAGCTATTTTTAGGAAGAACAATGGTTGTATAAATGGATGCTTAGTTAGAGGGCACGTTTGTGACTAAGGTGCAAGTGTGATTGTCTTTTTGTGTCAAATCACATTTTGACTTCGGGAACGCCTGTATACAGAGTAGATGGAAAGTTATCATGGGTGGTGGATTACCCACTTTGATTGTTCCATTACCAAAAGTGCTCAATAACTGGTTATTATTGTCGATATTCATTATCTATGAAAACTAACTTCATAAAAATAAGCAAAGATTTCTATTAGAAATTAATGTAGTCATTGCTGACAGGAGGAATACAACAAAATTCACTTTTGTTCTTAGTGTTCCATTCTGTTGAATCAAAGAACAAAGGGAAGACAGCTCGTTTTTTAATAAAAGCAGCATAACCTTTGGGCTATATAATCATTAACTAGTTCATAATGAAAAGTCATCAAAGTCATCACTTTCAATCCAAGATTTAAGGTCACACAGAGAGTTTTGCTTACTAAAAACAATGACTGAGTTAACATATTGAACTCTGTTTTGCAATCTGCTTTAACATGACATTAGCATTATCATCAAGTTGTGCAAAGTAAGAGAAAGAATTTTTTTTCAGGGACAAAATTTTGAACTTTGTTTTATATTGTGATGTCCTACATTTCCCAGGGTTGGAACGCTCAAGAAACTGGTGAACTCTGTACCACAGTCAAGTTTATGAGAGTGGGAGTTCAGCCAAAGATTTGCAACATATTGTGACATATTTAAAGACATCTAGAAAACAGCTTCTTTAAGAAACAGAACTTTTGAGAACAGAAAGCTCCTAAGAATTTCAAGTCTTTATAGGTAAGAGTAATTAATTGGAGGAGGATGACAAAGGAGTTATTAGAAAGTTATTAGAAAGAGTGACCTTTCACCTTTTTTACATCAAACTCACCACTTTGTACTATGCTATCCCTGGATGCCACTACCACCACTCAAAAAAAAAATCCGAAAAGCATGCAGGAGAGAATGCAGTAAAAAAACATTGGGACAGGAAAAAGGCAAAATTGTAGATATGAAGGAGCAAAGCAGTTGTGGGTATCAATAGCTACCAATTATAGGGGTGGCCAGGTCAACATTTAAGAAAGTGCCGAGGGGGGGCAGAGCCAAGATGGCGGCGTAGTAGCAGCAACATATCGCAGCTCTCACATAGCCACCCCAAAATACCCATGGAATAGGACTCTAAACCAATCCTAGAACTCCAAAACACACACAAAGATACTTCCCACTAAAGTCAGCTCGGCTATGAGGAACCATATCAGCACTGCGAACTGAAACCAGCCTGGCCTGAAGCCATGGCTGTGCCCCGGGGGTGGCTGGAGAGGAGGAGCAGAGGAGCCTCTCTGGTGAGCAGATTAGCAGCAGCTGCGAGCAGCTCACTGGGACTTGCGAATTTGGGAGGGGAGCAGTCCGGCCATAAGGCCTCCAGAGCGGAAAAGTGAAAGGCAGAGGTTTTGCACCCGCCTCTGTGTTGCAGCTTCCTGCCTGCGGTCTGCAGACAGCAGGGGGACTAAGCGATTGTTCTGAGGTCAGTGCTCTCATGTTGAGAAGCCTGGATCCGGATCGCCGTCTTGGGCCTCGGTCTTGGAGTCTTCATTATCCAGTTAGCTGGAAGTATTTGGGAAGACTCCCAGCATCTTCCTGAGAGCTACGGCAGCCGGGAGGACCCCAGCGATTTGGGACAGAGCTTTCCCTTCTGGAAGCAGAGCCCCACAGAGATTTAAAAAAAAAAATCACAGACTGAACAACCATGAGTAAGAATAAGCATAAAAAGCAAAGTAAGAACAGCTCCCAAACCCTAGATTCCTTCTTTGGGGAAAAGAAAGATCATGGGAGAGAGAGGGAGGAGGAGAGAGAAGCCAGAGAACCCCACCAGGGGCCTCCAATAAACATGAAGAATGCCTTACAGCTAGAGATGAGCTGAAGAAGGATTTTCAAA
>JAQQSU010003069.1:0-14478 GCA_028627135.1 Pseudochirops cupreus | reverse complement strand
ATATAATCAGTCTCTCACAATATGTCCACTGTGGAGAGGTTCTATGTAATTACACATGTACAGCCTGGATTTAATTGCTTGTCCATCTGGTGGGGGTGGGTGACAAGGGAGGAAGGGAAAGAATCTAGAATTTAAAGTTCTATAATCAAATGTTAATAACATATATGAATATATATATATAATTATTATTATTATTATTATTATTAACTACATCCAACTGGTAATTAAGACACACAGGCACTGTGGTAGGGAGATCCATCCTGCCCTACCAGAAAGTCAGAGGGGCGAGGGGGAGGACATAGGAGAGAGCAGATTGGGGGATTGGTTATACAGTGGGATGGCTGTTTTGAGGTGCTGGATAGGGGAAAGATGGGGAGAAAATTGGTAACTCAGAATCTCATGGAAATGAATGATGTAAACAAGAAAATTAATTAATTTATTTTTTTAAATGATGATAATGAGTCTATGTAGTTTGCTGAAATTCAACACAAGCAGTCCCATCTTCCCTGGCTACAGGGAGCAAGATCTACTGATTACAGTCTTTTGGTTCATGACTTTGTTGTCCAGTAGAGTGAGAACTGCACTGAGATTTGGAATCCTTGGTATCCTAAACTGACTCAGCTACTGATTGATAATCTTGGACATTCTGAGAGGCAGAGAGAAATAGGATTCAATAAAATTGTAAGATATTGCCCTTGATCTTAAACATCTTCCAGCATAATCTAAGAGATGAGCTATACATATGAAAAGATAAAAGCAGTTATACAAGCCAGTATGTAAGTGTCAAATGGATTATATGAATAATAAGTGTTGCAAGAGTTCAGAGAGAGAAAGATCACTGGGGCTAGGCTGATAGAGAAAGGCTTCACAGAAGAAGTTGAATATGAATTGGACCTTGAAAAATATACAGAATTTGGTTTGTAAGACCGATACCCCCTGGGCTGGAGCATGAGGAGGCTAGAATATAGAAGGGATTTTTAGGACCAGTGGTAGGTAAATCTGGTTAAAAATGCAGTAGTCAAATATAAGACTGGAAAAATGTGAATGTGATGGGGGCTATGGATGAGAGCCAGATCAAGGAATTTGGACTTTATGCTTAAGGCAAGATGGAGCCATTGAAGTGTTTTAGCAGATCACCGACTAGATCTCTGCAGAAAATGGTCCCTCCTACACAGAATTGCCTTCTCTTTCTTCTTAGTTTATCTAAATTTTACTTTTCACTCAGAATCCCTTCCCCTTTCTATTTGGATTATATAGACTTTACCAGAGGTAAATTTCTGTTCAAGTCTACCTCCTTCCAGAAATCTGCTCCAATAATTCATCTTCAGGAATCTTTTCTTCTTCCAAACACTAATCACACTTGTTGTCTGTATCACAGTTTACATTGATCATGTGCTACCTTTTATTATTTGTAGGTTTATGCCCTGTCTCAACCCTGAAATTGTTATCTCCTTAAAGAAAATGCCCATGTCTAATATTTCTATGTGCAATCTGTATCTGAGCTCCCTCAAGTACCAGGCTCACATGATGCAGATCCAATCTGCAGGTGAGGGCTACTGACTCTAAAGATGGCTTCTTTGTAGTTCATATGCACCTGTTCAGAGTTTACACTGAGAAAGTCTGCTGTATCGTGTCTAAGTCTGCACAGATGTGAGTCAAATGGTCCTCCAAATCCCATACACTGAAAATAACAGCGGAAATATTGGGTACAGAACAGAGTTTTTTAGACTCCAGAGAAAATGCAAAAAAAAAGTAAAAGACTCATAGGAGCTCATAAACAAATACAGAGGACAGATAAAGTATTTGCAGTAGCCCATAAATAATTCATACAATTTCCTCTCTCTCCAACACTGGCCCAATTTCCCTAGGATCCAAAATTCCTCCAGATTCATATCAATATTCCATGGCTTGGACTTCCCAAAGAGAGGAAGTGAATGTGGAATTTGTATGCAGGAAACACTCTAATGTGCTTCCTTATTTAAAATTTGCATTTATTTTATTAAGTACGTATAGAATGATTTTTCCAAAGATACATGCTGCACTCAGATTCATAGCACAACTTTGTAGTTTGGATGCCTTCCTGAATGAAAGTACACTTGCAACTGTGAAATGGTGAGTCATTCAATATATAGTTTTTAGGCACCTACTATGTGCCAAACACTATGCTAAGTACTAGGAATACAAAAAAAGGCAAAAGATTGTAAACGGGTCAGAATCCAAGGAAAGAGACAACAACTAAATATATACCAAAAAAGCTATATGTAGGATAAATAGAAAACAATTAAGAGAGGAAAGGTACTAGAATTTAGAGGGATTGGGAAACACTTCCTATTAAAAAAAAAAAAGGATTTTAGTTGGGTCTTAAAAGAAGCCAGGAGAACCAGTGTATGGAAATGAGAAGAGAAAATATTCCAGCCATGGAGAAAATGGCCAGAGCTGAGAGATGGAGTGTCTTGTTTGTGAAACAACAAAGAGACTAGTGTCACTGAATTGAAGAATATGTGACAGGGACCAAGAAGACTGGAAAGTTAAGGTGGGGCTGGGTCATGAAAGTCTTTAATGCCAAACAGAGATTTGATTCTGGAGTTGAAGGGGAATCACTGGAGTTTATTGAGTGAGGGGGTGATGTGCACTTTAGGAAAATCAATGTGTTGACTGAGTGGAGGATGGATTGGAGTGGGAAGGAATGTGGAGCAGGCAGTCCCATAACCAGGTTATTGTAATAGTCCAGACTTGAAGTGACAATGGCCTGCACCACAGTGGTGGTAGTGTCAGAGGAGAGAGGAAGTGGTGTGTTTGAGAGATGTTACAAAGGTAAAATCCATAGGCCTTAGCAACAGATTGGTTATGGCAGATGAGAAATAATGAGGAGTAGAAGATTATACCTAGGTTGTGAACCTGAGGGACTGGAAGGATGACATTATCCTCTGTAGTAATAGTAATGAGAGGGGGGTGGGGTGGGAATGATGACTTTGGTTTTGGACATGTTGAATTTAAGTTGTGTACTAGACAGCCAGTTCAAGAAGTCTAAGGGGCAGTTGAAGATGCAAGATTGGAGAGAAGCAGAGTAGGTCAGGAGAGATAGATTTGAGAACTGTCAACATAGAGATGGTAATTTAATACATGGAAGCTGATAAGATCACCAAATGAAGAAGCATAGTGAAAGAAGAGAAGAGGACCTAGGACAGAACCCTGGAGGACATCTAGTTAGCAGGCATAATCTGGATGAGAATCCCACAAAGGAGATTGAAAAGGAGTGACCCTCTTTTCCATTGGACCCACACCATCTGAATAGATGTCCAAAGTCCCTGTTCTACCGTGTTGTGACTTTTATCACTTGCCACTATTCTTCCCACTCTGGGTTATGGGCCATGGGTTCAATCCTCTTCTCCTGTAAAGAGACAGGATTTTTCCCTTCTCTCAAGGTCAGATCCTTGAACTCTCAGAATTTAAAATTACTTGCTGGTGCTGCCTAAGATATCCTTATTAGACATGCGAACCAGAAGATTAGATTTTTGATGTACACTACCAAAGAAATCCCCCTTTCTCTAAGCAAAAAGGCCAAATTCTGGAATTTTCTAACTCAGAACCAATAGGCAACCCTCAAGAACTTGGCCATGGCCATATGGTCCCTCCAAAGCTGCTATTTAGTTGAACTGTTATCACCGTTCTAGTGAGGGCCAGTACTCAATATCGTCTAGGCAGGCACTTTTCTCTCAGGCCACCCAAGCAACTACATGCAATCTCTATGTATTTTTATGCCCAAGGCAACAACTTAGTCTTAGTCTTAGTCCCTAGCTTAAAACCATTTTTAACACTATTACTTTCAGGATCTTTGGGAGAAAAATTTAAGGAGAAAGCAAAAAAGGGACTGCTGTCTTCACTTCTAAGCACAAAGATGCAAATCTCATTAAAAACTTCACTCTACCATAGTGAATAATAGCCAACTCATAGAGGATGAAACCCATCATTAGCCCACATAAGAAGATAAAATCAAATTTCCAAGAGAAGAGTTACCTCATCAAGTACATCAAGGTCATCAGGTAGCTCCCTTGATCCACTGCCTATAGAGGGATTCCCAGTGTGCAACACAATATGTCTTATATAATAACTAGTCAATAAGTGCTTGATTGAGAAAAGTAGTATTTTAATAAAATTGATCTGGCAGCAGCATGCAGAATGGATTGGAGGGAGAGGAGTTTGGCAGTAGGGAGATCTGTTAGAAGAACTTTTCAGTATTTTACAGGCATGAACTAGAATGGCACCAGAAGAAATGGAAGGGAAGGACTGGATTCAAGAGACAACCTTAAGCATCAATCCCATTTCAGCAACATTGTTGATCTTTTCACCCCACTATTCAGCAATTTAAATGTTTTCACACTCATATATTATTTACATAAACAACCCTGAGGATGTCATTTTCTGATTTCATTTTCGATTCTGTATTCAGTTTATTTTCTTTGGTTCTGAAGTGATGGTGGGCTGATATTTACATATTTGGCCATGAGGCCTCTTGTGTCTATGAATGAATACTTGATGACTGCTTAATAAACCATGATTAATTTCTAGGAAAACAATGAGGTACCTACCAGTGAGAACTGAAAGAAAGCAAGAGATTAATAGGAGAGCCCTGACTCCACCTTCCTTGGGGAAGTGGGAAACAGCTATTATTTGCTATAGCATCACACATTTCATTAGACAGCTTCCCATCCTATGAGGCCTACATGCCCACTTGTGAAGAGAGAAACAATAAATTATTCTGATTTTATACAAGTCTGACTGCCACGCCATTCGTGGAGTGCTGTGTCCAAGCTTGTCTAAGATTACAAAAGCATTTCAAGAGCAAAAATTACATTCGTATCTTATTTTTGGAGCGTATGGTTGTATCACAGTCTCATAACAATTTTGTCCAAATGTTAAAAGCTTTTTGCTTAATTTTCATCATTTGGATTTCTTCATTAAATACTTCACACTAATGTTAGCTTTTTATGGTATTAGTTTCACAAGGTTGCACAGGTTTTGCTCTCCTGTGTTTAGTCAGAAAGAATAATGTAGGAGGACCCAAAATGACTACCTCAGAAAGAATAGCAATTTCTGCATAAAATGAAAGCCATTTGCATTTTCGAATATTTGGTTAAAAATACTAGGAGCAACTTATCTAAGAAACCAAAATGAAATGTGGATTTTTTTTTTCCTCCCCATCGTGTGGCATCTGGTATCTGTCAGAATGAGTCTTGTTGATCCAGGTTTCAAGGTTTCCATTCTTTGTGCTTTTAAACCAAGGTCAAGCGGGACACAGCACAGAGACCTTGAGGATGTCATTGACAAAGAAAACATAAGCTTTATAGCTCCACTGCTAACCATTTGTCATTTAGAGAGAAATAAACAGTGATAGAGATGCTTTTTTATACATAGCTGTGTAGATCTATATGTTGACTTACATGTCAGGTGCACAATAAAAGTATATGAAAGTATATATACTCCATAAGTGCATGCACATATATTTTACGCGTATAAACATTTTACATAAATATATAAAGTCATTCACTCCACAAGGCAGAAAAAGAAATATATGTGTGTGTATGTGTGTATGTGTGTGTGACAATGCTCTGCGTCTCATACTATTTAAAATTTCTGTTGTAGTCAAGACTATCTTCCAATGCATATAATTGAGTAGATCATTTCAAAGAAAATTCAGATCCTTGATAGGAATGTTTTTCACCTATAAAACTAATGTAACGGGGGCAGCTAGGTGGCGCAGTGAATAGAGCACCGGCCATGGAGTCAGGAGGACCTGAGTTTAAATCCGGTCTCAGACACTTGACACAAAAAAACTAGCCATGTGACCTTGGGCAAGTCACTTAACCCCAATGGCCCTCCAAAAAAAAAAAAACTAATGTAACGGACCTACTTCTTTATCCCCAAACATAAATATCTTAAGGTGACTTTTTAAAAGTATGCTATTTTTACAGTGCTTTTATTTTTCTGCCTTCATCTAAGTTATACAATGCTGATAGACACATTGTTAGCCAAAGTGAAAGAAAGAAAGTGAATTACAATCTTTTCAAAGAAAATTAAATGGGGTCAAAGGCACAGTTCAACTAAGATTGCTGTAACTCTGATATGTGCAAAAAGAACTTTCACTCACCATCTAATTAAAAATTTTTCCCTTTCATATGTCTTAGCATGGTGCTTAGTTGGAAGAAGTGAGGAATGGTACTGGATTTAGCACTGGACTTAAAAGCCAGGGGAAACTGGATTTGAATCCCACCTCTAAAACTTACTGTGTCAGTGTGATAATTATTTCTTCAGCTATAAAATTTATACTTTCTTAATCACTGATACCGTCAATACCTCTTTGTTTCCTGTGATTTGACCTTGACTTTAAAAGCACACACAATGGAAACCTCCATATATATATGTATGTATGTATGTATATATGTATATATATATATATATATATATACAAAATTTAATTATATATTATATAATATTTATAAATTTATTTTGGCAAAATAGGCAAGTCTTTAATCTATCTAAACCTCAGTTTGCCCATATATAAAGTGGGAATTATAATATTGTAGTGCTATCCTTAGAGGACTATTGTAAGATTTAAACGTGATAATGTGTGTTTTAAACTTTATGGCACTAAGTATCAGTCATTATTAGCATATGGTAAGCAGGAGGAAAAAATCTGTCCTGAAACTAAAATTTAGATATTATTTCCAAAGAAAATAACCATTTTGATCCAATATAAATACATATATTACTGCTCCATTTCAAGAGGAAATATTTCTTTGAGGCTTTATTTGTAGATGTTCTGGAACCATTCTTTTCTTCTGAGTTTGTCTTGAGTGTCCCTTTAACCATAATAGCTTTTTATGGTGAGATTCTTTTTTTTTTATTTGTTCATTCTTCTATTTTACTTCCCTATTTTGGATTTTTTGTTAGTACCAGTTTCTTTGTGCTTCTGGAGAGAATATCTGAGCTGGCATTGGTGCTGCTTTCTTTGGGTTGTGGGAATTGAATGAACCACACTTACTTCAACTTGTGACTCAATTCTAGAGTTAACTCAGTTCTATTTCTATTCAGTTTTGGGGTTTAGTTCAATTTCTGTCTTATGAGAAAACTTTATTGCATTCTTTGAAACTAGCACTGCATGGCTGGGAAGCTGGATCACTCTACCTGCTGCTTAGAGACTCTTAACTAGGGATCTAGGTAATGCTGACCAGAAATACAGTTAGATATGGAGACTGATGCAAGGAGTTTTCTCATGATTATACATTTCAAGCAATCTGTATGTCTTATCCGAAAATTGGGCCCATACTATTCATACTGGTTGATTGTTTACAGATACCTGGGGAGAGTGGGACACTTCTTTTTTATTTCAGGGAATTGTACCTGTTTACTTTCCCCCTCCCAACTTGGTAAATCCCTAATCTATCCTCCAATTAGAAATCAGATTACCTAATTTTATGCTCGGGTTAATTTTTTTCTTTTAATTCATTGGTCTTATTTGGTTTTGGCTTAATTGTTTTTAATGCATAAAAATCTGTTTCTCCTATATGCGGAGTCTAGCCAGAGGTGAGGAGACCTGGTCCTGATTTGTTATGCAGTTGACATGCATTGCTTAATAAATTGATACACTCAGAAGCTCAAACCTTTTTTCCTCAGTCATTTCATCTTTTATCTACCACAGGGTACTGAGGGTTGCATTATCCCAGGATCCCAAGGATAGCTCTGACAGGACACCTACAAGCTTTCAGTACTAAGTAGTCTGATCCAGGCCAAAGTCTGATCATTTCCCTCTGGTCTGAGCTCTTCCTGATTTTGGTTTAGATCTGACCAACACACCTATGGTCTTGCAACTTTGGGGATACCAGTAGATTGTTATGGACTTAGTCATTATTTGAGTTCTGGAAAGCTTTGATAGTAACATGTGGTAGAACTGAATGCCTCACTTTGATCTGGTATTCCTGCCTTGGTTATTCCATTATAGGCATCAGACTAGGCTACTTGCTGGAACTGATACCCTGTTTCACTCCCTGGGCTTCAAGCCACACAATTTCTGTTTACTTGTGAACATGCCTCTTATTCAGTACACAGCTGAGGTGTTCACTATCACTCTTCAACATGACACCTCTATGTCCCTCTAAGCTGTATCAGAGACTTCTTCTTTTCCTAGTGTATGACCTATCCCAGCCGGGACAGTCTTGGCCAGACCCATCCCCAGTGGCACTCACTCTCTCTTTCTCTCTCTCTCTCTCTCTCTCTCTCTCTCTCTCTCCCCGCCCCCTGCCCCAACTTGGATTGTAAAATTAATCACTGTGGTTGTTTTTTTGGATTTACCAATTAGGACTATGTCTAACACACTTTCCAAATCTGTGGTGGGGGAACTGGCTATTCTTTTTCCTGGTATTCTGGCATCTTGTCTCTGCCTCACCCATTCAGTAGGAAATTAAAGAGAGTAAATAGTTAATTTATCTAGCATTAGTAAATGAGCCCTTTTCATGTAAGTAGATTTTTCAGATAATTAACGTTCAGTCTTCAAATTATTAAAACCATTTCTAAAATACATTACACACAGACTCTACCACGAAACTTTACCTGATCTCTACCTCCCCATAGCTGTTTTCTCTTTCCTTTAGCCCACTTCCTGATCTTTCCTGAGCCCCCATAACTGTCTAGTATGTATTACATTTATCTATGTGCCTGTCATATTCCCCTCAACCCACCCTGAGGAGAATTTAAGCTCCTTGAGGGCAGGAATTGTGATTTTTTTTTTATCTTTATTGCCCTAGTATCTAGCACAGGACCTTGTACATTGTTGCTCATCCTTCATTTTCAGAAGACCAATGATATGACAAGGGGATGTCTTGACTTGCATGAGAAATGGATATATAAGCAAGGCAGAGCTGCACAAAGTTGTGAGCATGATTCTCTCTTCCAGAGTCATCAAAAGTTAGGAAAACTGGGGATGGCCTGAGATAGAGTGGATGACCTTGGTATCTTCAATGTCTGACCAAGCTCCACTGTGCCTGCTTCAATCACCTTCATGGTTGTTGGAACAAATTGTCCTCATTCACCTATTACACCAGGGAAATCTTCATGTGCTAGCATAGACACCCCACCAACTCACCAAGGGGTTTGGGGCCCATCAATTACCCTCAATTTACCTTTTTTAGCTCATCTGCAGAGATGGTTTACTATGCATGCCATAGCTTCATGGAGCTGCAGGTGAGAGTTGGGTGTCAGGTGGCTACCAAAGGTGGATGAGCAGCCCTGTAAAGGGCTCAACAAGCACTCACACCTGAGATGCTAGTCCTCCTCGACATCCCATACACCCCACACACATAGTGCAGAATAATAAATGTTTGTTGAATTGAATTGATGTATTTCTCTGCCTTCTCAAAGAGGGGAGACAAAACATTTCCTCATGACTCAGGGTTGTAATTATGAACATCACTTATTGCACTTTGCTGCAAAACAGTGACAGCCCTCAGGGATTATCAAGGCAAGTAGATCAGCTTGCTCCTACACTAAATGGCCCCAGATTGCTGTGTCTTGCTAGTTACACATCTCCCTTTCTTTCTATTTCCCCTCTGCAGTGGCAGGCTCTCACTGCTGCCAATGTGCCTGCATGAAGTTGCCTCTCACTCCACTTCTAATTTGTTGCTTTTAATTTGCCATAGACTAGAAAACCTGACAAACAAACTTGTCAGAACCGTGCATTTATCAGTATCGCTCTGAGAGGCTGGGGGAAGGGCTGGAGGGAGAAAAGGGAAGGAGAAAGAAGATTTTTCTGGGTAATGTGCCCAGGCTCTCTTAGCATAATCTGACATAACTGCTATAGCATCTTCTTCACTTTATTCTCAATTGCCTCCCAGAAGAGTGTGATTGCCAAAAACCTGATCTCCAAATAAGTAGGATGTTAGGGCAATTTGTATTGAGTGAGAAAGGAAGTTGAATCAAGGCATCTTAGCCTGTGGGAAGTCAGAGACTTCAGTCAGAGGTCTTGATTCTGAAACTCAGGGGCTTGGATATCTTCACTAAGGATGCCCCGGCTAGGTCTTACTAGTTACTAGAATATCATAGTTTAAAAATCGGGGTGAAAAAAATCCCCGAATAGCTTGGGGAGAGGGGAAGGGGGGGATAACTTTCAAAGAAGACTCTGCCCCCTGAGCAAGCAAGGGAATCTAAATTCTCCGGCTAGTTATGGTACAGATCTTTAGAATCTGTCTCTTATACCTTTGCTTATTCCATGCAACTTAGTTTGACCCCACTTTTATATTCTATTTTCCTCTGAAGATGCTGCTACTTATATCCAGGGGCATTTCAAAAACATAATTCTATGTTGTTTTCTGATCTGTGAAACAAGGACTTTAATAGTGCACCAGAGTGATATCTGACACCAAAATATAAGAATTGCCATATTGATTAGTCCCATAATCCATCTTGCTTAGTATTTTATCTCCAGTATTTTCTTCCAAGGGATGTTTTGTGACAGGGTATGATTCTGCCCAGTTAGAAAGCAAACATGATACAGTTTGGAAAAATCTGAAAATATCATCATATCTTTTAATAAGCCATAATGGGTTCTTTTTTATTTTGCATCAAATGAAATAACATAAGCAAAAAGAGATTCACATACCTTAAATTACCATACATAAATGTTAGTTACTCATTATAATTTATGCTGCCAGACTTAGAGTGTCTCAGAGCAATGGGCTCCATAAGGTTATATACATATGTGTAATATATGTATGTGTATATGTTTTACATTAACCTAAATGTAGGTTTTATATTATATAGCTATATATAGTATAACCCATATAGATTTTATATTAGCAGACATTCTCTGTGGAGACTTTGTAAGCAATGTTTGCATAGGAAAAATGCAGAATATTCCTCTATCAAATTGTTTTCATTTTAATCTATGGCTCTACAATGTTAGGTCACTCTCTTTTCTCTCTGTTATTTATCCTTAGGAAACAGTATGAGACAAAAAAATCATCTTTGGCAGTTGACTGGATGTATTAATAAGAAAGAAAATATGGGCCAGTCATACACCTTCTACTAAAAATAAGGGTAACTTTTAAATATTTACTTCAAAGGGAACAAATGAGGATTCTTTTAATGAAACTGTGCCCTCAGGACATGGGGTAAACTTTAGGCATCCAAGCTGGTTAAAAAGTCCTCTGAGAAAGGAGCCAAGAATCTGTTGTGGTAAAATAATGGCCAGCATTTATATAGCACTTTAAGGTTTGCAAAGCACTGTACTATCTCATTTGATCCTCACAACAGCTCTGTGAGGTAGCTATTATGATTTTCATTTTATAAATGAAGAAACTGAAGCAAGTCAAGCACCTTGTCCAGGACCACTCAATTAATAACAGTCTGAGGCAGGATATGAATTCAGGTCTTCTTGACTCCAAGTACAGCTCTCTTACCAACTACACATCTAGCTGCAAGTGAAGGTGCTAACAGAGGTGCCAAGAGGAATAAAAATCCACAGGATTTCCTCAAGGTTGTCTTTATATTCTTAGGAATGTCTTACCTACAAAGTGACCCAGTTTATTTTTGTGCCAAACACTATTTAACTGAAACTGTTGTGCCGAAAGAAGCAAGAAAGAGACCCCCAGAGCAATTTTGGAAGCGGATTTTATTTAGCGTGTGCTGTTCGGGGCTACATCTTACCTTGCCCAAATCAAACGGGCCTGAACAAGGGGAGACCACTGATATATATAGGGTCCCCCCAACTCTTAATGGTCAGAGATTGCGTAATAAGAGGTGTATAGCAGGGATTGGCTAGTACACATTTTGATTTTCATGGGCACAGGGAAACCTTTGGGGGGTCCTGCAGCCAACTAGTCTATTTCCATGAAAAAGAACAGGAAGAAGATAACTAGATACAGCAGAATGGGGGAAGGGGAAGGGATCAAGGGAGGCAGGTGAGGCCAAGTATAACATTCCCCACTTCTTATGGACAGTGACACAGTTGGGACCACATCATCACAGTGATCAAGGGGGCCAACATCAAGGGGCTGGTAGTAGGGATCCCTGGCAATAAGTAACTTGACAGAGTTAATGTGGGATTTCACAAATTGGAGAAAGCAATTGATTAGGCATGGACCTAAAATGAGAGCTAGGGTAAGGAGAATTAGGGGACTGGCTTGGGCAGATACTAAAGTGGTGAGCGAAGGGGATGTTCAAAACAGTGACTGGTACCAGTTTTCAGCATTTCCTCTTTCCCTCTGTTGGTCTGCCAAATTTTTACGAATTAAACTCAAACTTTCCTGTACCACGCCGGAGGTGTTCACATAGAAGCAACAGGATTTCCCCGAATCCTGGACAGCACAGAGGCCCCCCTGCCGAAGAAATAGCAGATCTAGGCCCCTGTGGTCTTTGGAGGACCGTTTCCGCAAGGGAATCAATCTATCTCTCCAGGATGGAGACGGAGGGCTCTAGGTGGGAGAGGTCAATGTCCACCTGTGCACTAAGAGACTGGTAGTTGGTGTCCCCCTAAATTAGGGTGGTCGCCCCAACAGCAGTTGACCCCACCAGTCCTAGCCCCACCAGGATGGGGATGAGGAGGGGGGCCGCAGGCTTTTGACAGAAAGTTTGGACTTCCCTTGTGGCAAAATAGCTCCATCCCCCCTCTCCTGAGAGGAGGGAGACCTGGGGGATTATTGCTACCAGGATACAAAAGGGGCTGCCTAGTGGATTCTGTTTTACAAACACTGTGGCAGAAATACACCTGGTGAGGCCATCAAGGCATGCCCACCAGGCTCCTGGCAGGGTAGGAAAGAAACTAGAAGTAGAAGATTTAACTTCAAGGCTAGAGCCACAAATCGGGCTATTAGGGAGAACCAGACAGGTCGGTGTCCTTGGTTGTCAGGCAGAGCCCAGAACTTTGGGCATCTCCCAAGGTGAGCTTTGGCTGATCCCAGTCATGATCCTTACAAGTGGTAATGGGTTCTATGGTAGTATTAATGGCTACCCCAACATAGTATGAAGGCCAGGGATTCATGCAAAAGCAGCATTCAGGTGCTAAGTCAGGACAGGATGAATTTGCCATGCCATAAATGGCTTGAAGGAGCCCCAGAACAGAAGAGGTAGGGGGTTTCTGGCTAGCAATAAAGCCATCCTCAGGGGTAAGAGCAAGCAGGCTTAAGGTTGAATATCCTGCTGCTGTCCCTGGCAGGGTGGCGTGTATGGACTTCAGAATGCCAGGGAATGAGCAACTCAACCTTTAGGGCACCTTTATATCCACACCACTTCCCCACTCAACCACTAGGCAGGAGAATTCTTTCAGGAGAAAGGTAAGAAGGTCACTGTCTTCAGTAATTGCTTCCTGCTTCACAGGGGTGAAGATTCCATTTCAGGTACTCAGAATTGGTTGAGGAGGGGTAGTCAGCGTGGGAGATGGAATGTGGTACCAGCTGAGTCCAGGGTGAAGAGAGATGAAACACTCAGGAACACCAAGGGCAGGGGGTAGTATCCTAAAATCTGAAAGTGGAATTTCTGCAGGTGAGAAGACACAAAGCAAACCAGGAGGTTAAATAAGCATGGACCAAGTATAAGAGCATGTAAAATGATTAATAATAGGTCAGAATGGGGGAAACAAGGGAGAGGAACCACAATCCCCAGGAGGAGGTAGGGAGATACCAGGCTGGAGTGGATGTCTTGCATCCAAGAGGCTGCCTCTAATATCTTTTGAGTGCTCAAAGGATAAATTCCATGCGGGGTCCTCAGGGAATAGGGGAGAACTGTGTGGAGTATATTGGGAATGATGGTGACACATCCAGCAATCATGTACTCTGCCTTGCCCTGCAGAGTGCCCTATTTGAATTAAAGTATTAGACTTCCAGTCCTGAGGAAGCAGGCCTAACTCGAGGCACAGGGTAGGAATTAGGAATCAGTGGGCTAGAAACAGAAGTGGTTCAAGGTGGGGCCCAGAACCCAGCACAGCTAGAAAGCACTTAGGCATGTCCCCACAGTGAGGGGCTTCAATGCATAGTCTTCAATGCAGTCTCCTTTGATCCCTCTTGTGGCTAGTCACACTTTGCATCTTATCTCACATCTCACATCCTTCCTTCTGCTTGCTTCATCTGCCTCAGCACTCCCGTCTGCCTCCCCATCCACCCAAATGCTTTTGGGAGAGGGACAAAGGAGCTGTCCCTGCCTGAGTGGGGGTGGGGAGGGGAGTAAAATCAGGCTAATGCAGCGCCCAGAGGATGAGGAGAATGTGGAACAGGATTCTTGTTGCACGACCATCTCAGGTGGACAGCTGACAGTCTAGGAGACACAAATCTGACAGACAAGCTAATATGCAGGACTCAAATAGAGACTAGAGGAAAACAAAGAAAGAAACCAAGAGAGCCTCAACTAACCTATATTCGTTCCTATATTTATTCTTGTTCATAAAGAAAATCAAATCTCCCATTGGGCTTACAAATTATTACTCTAATAGATGTG
>JAQQSU010003068.1:0-14479 GCA_028627135.1 Pseudochirops cupreus | reverse complement strand
AGTTACTGTAGGCATTGTGAATACTGCATTGCTGATACAGACCTGCACACTGAATGTGGCACACGAACCCTTGAACAAGTTCTGAAGGAGATTAAAATGTAACTGGAAAATATTTAACAAAATAAAGATAAAAATACCAAAAAAGTTTTTAATTTCCTGAGGAATACAGAGAAGACGACTGAATACGGTCAATGATCACCTTCAAGCCTCTCATTTTTGCGACCTCCAGTGCTCACACGATTTTTTTAGAAATCTCACTTTCACTTTTGTGTTGGCAACTGGGCACATTGTGCTGTAGAGAAAAAATGAGGCAAAATCTACATGCGTTTATTTCTGCAAAAAGGGGAAAATACTTGTAAAAGTGAATCCACTCCAGAAAATGCTAAAGTAACCTCTAAAGTGTGAGATGAGCTAACTGAAAAAATGGAGAAGCCGCTAAGTTGGCGGGTAATTGAGATGGTGGTAAGCCCACTCTCTTCTCCGGCAGGGCCACGGGGCTCCCCCCAGGGTTCTCTGAAGGGAGATTCCAGCTCTGAGCCACCAGCAGCCCAGGGACTCACTGGCAGGCAAGTGCTTTTCCTGACAAGTTAGCTGAATGGTAGACTAGAGATGGCACATGGTTCCTTTCCCTTTTTACCTCTGGAGAACAATACTGCTGCCCTGCCTCTCCCCTTCTTTCCTCTTCCCTGCATTTTATGGGTTATTCCATGATTACAAAAAATTCATATTATTAGAACTAATGTTTTGTTATAAAGCATTGTATGCACAAAATTGCATTGTCAGCACTCTCTGGCAAAAAATTACAGTTTTTGTGGTTGTGGGACCTTAACCCCCTATTTTGCCATAGGTTCAACATATCAACACTCATGGGTTTGACTTTTGCGCTGTTTTCTAGGAAGGTTACCCCAACAAAAGTTGAGGATTGACTACAAATATAAGGGCCATGAATCAAAGAATAAAAGTCTAGATTACTGAGAAAGGGAAAATAAATAATGACAAGAATGAGGGAAAGAAATCCCTTATTGAAAAAGACACAGGGGTAGCGAGGTGATGCAGTGAATAGAGCACCCACCCTGGAGTCAGGAGGACCTGAGTTCAAATCCGGCTTTAGACACCTGACACACTTACTAGCTATGTGACCATGCACAAGTCACTTAACCCCAATTGCCTTGCCTTCCCCCTCCAAAATAAATAAATAAATCTCCTTATAAGACATGCTTTGTTCTTTCCCTCTAAAAAAACAAAACAAAAAACAACCTTTAAAATCTCTCCTGCCACTTCTTTATTTAAAAAAAAGGAAAAAAGAAAAAGACACAGAAAATGAAATCTAAAAAGTGAACAAAACAAACTGAAGGAGAAAAGGGAAGCTTGTGGGAAGAGGGCAGCATTAAAAGATTAAGTTAAAATAACTGAACAAACATAATAGTATATTCAGTGAGGAAGAGAGGGGCTTAGGGGATTTTTGGGAGGGAACGACATTAGAAACAAATAGAAGAAAATATAAATTGAACTCTTAATTTTATTTTTTATTTTATTTTTTGATTTTTGGAGGAGGGAAAGCAGGTAATTGGGGGTTAAGTGACTTGCCCAAGGTCACACGCTAGTAAATGTTAAGTGTCTGAAGTCACATTTGAACTCAGGTCCTCCTGACTCCAGGACCTGTGCTCTTCTCACTGTATTACCTAGCCGCCCTGAACTCATAACTGTAAATGAGAATGGATTAAACATATACTAAAACAAAGAAGAGTGGCAGACTGGATAAGAAAACAAAACCCCACAATCTGCTGCTTACAAGAAACACATTTAATAAAGACAAACACTGAATAAAAATGAGGGGACAGAACAAAATTTGCCATGCATCAGGTGCATGCAAAAAAGCAGAAGTTGTAATCATGCTATGAGACAAAGTAAAAGTCAAACTTTCAAAATATAAAAATAGATAAACAAGGAAATTATGCTATGTCAAAAGGAGCCGCAGACAACAAATTAATATCAACTTGAAACTTCCATGGTCCAGGTGCTGACTGAGCTGCAAGAATTCAGAGACAGTAAAAGAGATTTCAGTCTTCTCTAAGCTGAATGGAAAGATTTTTCTAAGAAGGGAAAATACAGAACTGAACAAATTGCTATAGAAACTAGAGCTAAAAGACTTCTGTATTTTCTAAATGGGGCTGCTAGAGAATATATGTTTCTCACTTGGGAGTCTACCTGCCAAGACATACAAAGGAACTATATGAACACAATTACAAAATGCTCTCTGCATGAATAAAAACCATATCTAAATCACTGAAGAAATATTAATTTCTCATGGGTAGATCAGGGGAATATAATAAAAATTGTAATGCTAACTAAATTAATTTACTTATTCAATAGCATGCCAATCAAATTACCAAAGAATAACTTGATAGAGCTAGAAAAAAAAGAACAGAATTCATCTGGAAGAAGAAAACATCAAGAATACCAAGGGACTCAAAGTGGGAAAAATGGGGAGGAAGGCAGTCTAGTAGGATCAGATCTCAAACTACAGTATAAAACCATAAGTACAGCTAAAATTAGGCACAGAGCAGGAAACTGGAGGGAAAAATCTTTGTGGCAAGTCTCTCTGATAAAGGTCTCATTTCTAAGATGCATAGGAAAATGAATCAAATTTTCAAGAATAAAACCATTTCTCAATTAATGGTCAAAGGATATGAATATAGGCAGCGTTCAGAGGAAGAAACCCAAGTCACCAATATTCATATAAAAATGCTCTACAATCACTAATAATTAGAGAAATGCAAATTTTAAAAAACTAATGTACCACCTCACACTCCTCAGACTGGCTAAGAGGACAAAAAAGGAAAATGACAAATATTGGCCTGGATGTGGGAAAACAGGAACACTTAATGCACTGTTGGCAGAGCTAGTAACTAGTCTAAACACTTTGGAAAACAACTTGGCACTATGCCCCCAAAGTCAGTGAACTGTGCTTACACTTTGATGCAACAATATTGCTGGGGGGGTTTTGGTCTTTGTCCCAAAGAAGTCAAAGAAAGATGAAAAGGAAACTTGTGTAGAAACAATGTATAGCAGCTCTTTTTGTTGTGACAATGAATTAGAAACTGAGGAGATAGCCAGCAACTGGAGAATGGCTGAACCAGTTACAGTATATGAATGTGATAGAATACTACTGGGTTATAAGAAATGATGAAGAAGATGGCTTCAGAAAAACTTGGGAAGACTTATATGAATTGATATAAAGTGAGGTGATCAAAACCAGCAAAATAATTTATACAATAACAGCAATATTGTAAAGATAATCAACTGAGAAAGACTTAAGTAGCTGATCAATATAATGATCAATCACAAAAGGACCTGTGATGAAACACGTTATTCAATGTCAGACAGCTGATAAACTCAGAGTACAAACTAAAGGATATTTCCCTGTCTTTCTTAAGACATAATCAATGTGTGAATTTATTTTAAATGATTATACATATTTGTAATGAGTTTTGTTCTATTCTTCTCAACAGGTGGAAGAAAGGGAGTGAAAGGGAGAAAATTAGATTTGAAAATAAATTAAAATTGAATTTACATTTTAAACATACACATGTCTCTTAGAACCACATGAATTTTTACAAAAACTGACCATATATTAGAGCACAGAGATATTGAGAACAAATGTTAAAAAGGTAGAAATAGTAGGAACATACTTTACAGACCCAAATGATGTACTTAACAACGGAATCCTTAATAATGAGTACATCAAAGAAGCAATTATGTGAAGGAAAATTGTAATGATGAAAAAAACATACCAAAATTTCTGGGATTCAGCTAAAGCAGTCCTCAGAGGAAAAATCATATCCCTACAAACATACATTAACAAAACAGAAAAAGAGGATTAATGAACTGAATGAATGTGCAGCTAAAAATGAAATAGTCAATAAAAAAGCAAACCTAAAATAAGCACAAAAGAGGAAATATTAAAATGTGGAGGATAAATCAATAAACTAGAAAAAATCCTATAGAAGTAAAACTGAAAATGTGTTCTTTGAAAAGACTAATAAAATGGATAAACTCTTAGCCAAGCTGATTTTTAAAAGAGGGCAGAAGATCAAACTAACAAAATAGTAAATCTGCAGGGTAAAATCACAACAAAACCAAAAGAAATAAAAAATAATCAACCCTTATTATGCACAGTTAGATGCTAATGAAACTGGGAACACAGAAGAAATGAAGAATAACTAAAAATATAAAATGCCCAAACTGACGGCAAATCAAACGGAGATCTTAAATAATACAATTTCAAAAAAAGAACTAGAACTACCAAAGAAAGAAATATATAAAGAAACTATCAAAGAAAATATCTCCTTGTCCTGATGAATTTCCAGGAGAATTTTGTCAAACACTTAACAACCAGTACCTATATTTCATACATTTTTCTCAAAACTTGATAGTGATCCCTACCAGAATCCTTTTTGAGGCAAATACAGACCTAATACTTAAATGAGGAAAGGATACAACTCAGGAGAACTACAGACTAATATCACTAACTAATACCATTTTAAAAATTTTAATAAAATTCCATCAAAAAGACTACAGCAATTTATTCAAGAAATCAATCATTATGACAAAGTTGGATTTATACTAAGGATGCAAGGACAGTTCACCATTAGGAAAACAATCAACAATGATAATTAAAAACAAAAATATCCCAAATCACATGATTATCTTACTAAATTTATAAAACATCTTTGGCAAAGTACAACACTCATTTACACTAAAAATCCAAACAAATGTAGGCAAAGAGGGGTCTTTTTCTCAATATAAAAAAAGTATCAATCTAAAACTAAAAGCAAACATCATATACAACTGTTATCTTTTCCAATAAATAATGAGAGTAAAGCAAGGATGCCCACTTTCTCCAGTGTCAAAGGAGCTTTTAATTCCTTTCTGCCTTCCACTACTATTTAGAGTTCAGAGCTCTCACTTTTGTTGGGAAGATCACAAAACTGGCTGAGGGTCTTTCTTATCATGTGTTAAAATTAGCTGAAGACTATGAAGTCATTGTTTCTTATCTACAATAAGAAACAGACAGAGACCCACATCTCTCTCTTTGTTTACTGAGGAATCCACAGCCAGTTCTGGCAGGCTCAACAGTTACCTTTTAGCATGTAAATCTTCCCCTCTCATTTAACCCACAATAAATTCTCCAAATATCATCCCTGAGGCATAAATCTTACAAACTTAGCTGCTTAACTTGCTTAAGTTTATCTCAGCACCAAGCTTCGTATTTTCTTCCCTTAAGTATTATGTGTGAGATCTTCCACAAATGAAAAACTAAAAATTATTCATTTGTGTCTCTGGGATAAAAGAAAACTTTATAAACTGTGTGACCCCTCTAATCAAAGCCAAGAGTTTATTAATGATTCTATGTTTATGCATACTATGCATGATGATCTATGTTTAATCATAATAAAAACCTAGGTTTTCCCTCCTAGATCTCTATCTGTTGAGAGTTTTGATTGGCATAGTATCTGTCAATGGACTCTTGAGTATTTTCCATAATACCGGTAGGATTTGATATAATTCTGGAAATGTTAACAGCAATAATATGACACAAGGAAGAAACTGAAGCCATAAAGACAGGTAAAGAAGAGATAAAATTAGTCCTTCTTTGCTGATGATATATGGTGGTATCATTAGAAAACCCTAGTGAATTAGTAAAGCTAACAACTGAAAAACTTCACGGCTTTAGCAAAGTTGCAGACTACAAAATGAACTGTCAAAAATCAATTGCATTTCTGGGTTATAACAAAATCTAAAAGGCAATAATAAAAAAGAAAATTCCATTCCAAGTAACTAAAAAAAAATTCATAAAGTACCTAGGAATCAATCTACCAAAGAATGTAAAAGACTTAAATAGATTCAATTACAAAATGTTTCTTAAAGAAATAAAGACTGACTTAAATAGTGAGAGGAATATTCAGTGGTCATGACTAGATCAAAATAACAGTACTATCAAAATTTATTTATACTTTTGATGCTATACCCATCAAACTATCAAAGATCAGATACATTATAGAACTGGATAAAATCATATGAAAAATTCACTTGGAAAAATAAAATATCTAGAATAGCAAGGGAAATTATGAAAAGAGGGAGAGAATGGCACTTCCAGACCTCAAACTATATTACAGAGCAAGTCATAAAAACCATACAGTATGAGTTAAAAAAGCAAAGGTAGATCAATGAACAGACTACACAAGGGAGAATCAGAAACAATGGAACTCAATAACCCAGGGATCAGTAAAGCAAAAAACAAATCATTTCAAAAAGAATTCTATATTTGAATAATAATTGCTGTGAAAACTGGAAAGCAGTCCGGCAGAAATTAGGCTTAAACCACCAGCTTTAATCATATTCCATAATACTTTCTATATGGAAAGATGATCATGATATTAAAGCTCATACTAATGTCAAGAGAAACATCATATATTTCTTTTAGCTATGTGTAGGAGGTGAGTTCTTAACCAAACAAGGGATAGAGACAATTAGAAAATAAAATAACTTTGATTACATGAAATTTAAAAGCTTTTAAACAGACAAAATTAATATACCAAGAATATGGAAATAGTTTTAATGAAAACAATCTTTATATCAAATTTATTTGCTAAAGGCTTGGAATACAAGATATATAAACAGTACACACACACACACACACACACACACACACACACACACACACACACACACACGACAATCCCCAATAGATTAATGGTTGAAGGATATGAGCAAACATTTCAAAGGAAGAACTGCCAAGTATTAAGAACCATATAAAAGAAGGCTCCCAATCACTAACAATAAGAGAAATGTAAATCAAAATATGCCCAGGATTTCACCTCAAACCTTAAAAATGAACAAAGATGACAAAAGATGGCAAACAGTGAATGGCGGAGGGGTTGTACAAAGCACACTAACACGCTGTTGGTGGAGCCATGAAAGGATACGACGCTTTAGGAAAGCATTTTGGAATTATGTAAATAAAGGAACTAAATGCCCGTACTCTTTGATCCAGAGACCTCCTGCTGGGCTGACACCCCAAGGGAATCACTGATGAGAAGAATATGTCCATGTACACCAAAATATTTATAGCTCCACTTCCTGCGACAACAAAGAATTAGAAACAATGTAGATGCCCGCTAACTGAGGGACAGGTAAACTCTGGCACAGGAATGTAACGGAGCATTGCTATGCTGTCAGAAATGGTGACCACAGAGAAGCACGGGAAGATCTTCATAAACTAATACAAAGTGAAGTAAGGAGAACCAAAAAAAATACACAGTGATTATGACAATGTACATGTAAAGAACTGCGACACACAAAAATCAAAAGTGAATACCATAAAATGGTAAAGAACAAGAACAGCTCACGTGAAGAAACCCGAAAGGACACGCCACCCCGTTCTGGGAGGCGGAAGTCCACAGATGCTGCATATTGTATATTTCTGAGACTTCTTACAATTTATTGGTCAGTTGTACTGATTTTTTTTCTCTTGTTTCTCTTTTTGTTTTCTCTTTTAAAAAAGACCATTTGTTATAGGAAATGGCTCTCTCAGAGGGAAGAGAGGGCAAGGATGCTGGGAGAAATTCTGGTGATACTAAAAGAAATCAAGAAAAATGTGTGTTTTTTTAAAGCAAGGCAATTATTAGAAATAATTTTGCCAAATTATATGCCTATAAACCTATACAAATAATAGATGAATATAAAAATAAATAAATATAAAAATAATAAAATACCCAGATTAAAAGAAGAAAACAAGAGTTTTTAAAAACCAAATCTCAAGGAGAAAATTACTGAACAAATCATAAAGGAACTCCCAAAGAAAAGATTTAGGGTTAAACACATTTATATTTATATCACACATTCAAAGAACAATTAATTCCAATGTTATATAAACTGCTTGAAGTAATAGAAAAAAAAGGGATCCTATTAAATTCCTTTTAGGAAACAAATATGGTTATGACACATAAGCCAGTGATAGATGAAACAAAAAACTACACATCAATTTCTCTAATCAGTATTGATCTAAAAAATCAAATAAAATATTAGCAGGCTTGTTGGTTGTTCTGTTCTGTTTGTCCTTCATTTTTGAAGAGGACCCTGACATCAGAGAAATGACATGACTTGCAGTTGGCTTTAATTTCAATGAGGGAGGGCTGTGTGAGGTCACCAGACTCACTCTCTCCTCCAGAGCATCTGGGTCCAGTGGCCAGATTGTTTATCAGGATGACTGGAGATAGCCCAGGATGCAATGGGAGACCCTGGCCCTTTGAGGCTAAGGCCTTTTTAGGCACTCACTTTGAGTGAGATAACACCCATTTGGTGAATGCGCCTCTTAAAGAAGTGAGTCATGTCATCATTTTCCTGATGTCACAGTCCTCTTTGAAAATGAAGGACAAACACAACATGTGAGTAGTCCTAACTGCCTGAATGGGGACCCGGCCAGTTGGGTAACTCAGCTCACCCTCTCCTTCTCCCTCCCTTCTCCCTCTCTTCCTCTCCAAAGGAAGGTAAATATTGATGGCTGGAGGCTGCCCAATTAACTTGGGGTTTAATGCCTAGATTCTTTCCTTCCTTTCTTCCTCTCTATCTGTCTGTTTACCTCTCTCTCTCTCTCTCTCTCTCTCTCTCTCTCTCTCTCTCTCTCTCTCTCCCCCCCAAACCTCAAACCCAGTTCATTCTGGAGCTCACAGATTGGACCATAATAGGTCCCTGCCCAAACAACATTTAGTGGATATATTTTGAGGCCCATTGGCTCAAAGTGAATGCCAATTGTAACTGTTTCTCTTTTCACCAACAACCCTGAGATTTTTCTCTTTCCAGTTTCATTTTTTTCTCTTTTTTTTAAATTAAAGGGGCCATCCCTAGAAAATATTAGCAAAGAGGCTGTAACAATATAAAGATTATATATACTAATGGTAGGATGGATTTATGCCAGGAATGCAGGATTGGGTTAATATCAGGAAAAGTATAAACATAATAGGCCATTTTTGTTATTAATAAATAACAAACATTAATAACAAAGACAATAAAAAACATAAGTATTAGTGGATGAAAAAGAGCTTTTGACTAAATATAAAACCTCTTTATATTAGGAAACATTTAAAAGCAGAAGAATAAATGGACTGTTCCCGAAAACAGCAAATAACTGTTATCTAAAACCAAGAGCATTATTATATTATCTACAATGAAGAAACACTAGAGGCCTTTCCAATAGGATCAGGTGTAATGCAAGGATGCTCACTGTCATCATTAGTATTTTTACACTGTTATAAAATGATAGCTATTATTAAGTGGGTAAAAAAAAGATATCATCAGAGTTGTATGGTTGGGGAAAAAATTGCTAGGCTGATTCGATTGTGAGCTGCTCAGGGGCAGGGATTTGTCTTATCCCTTTCTTGTATCCCAAGCACTCAAAGGGTTATTTTATAGAACTAGAAAAAAAAACGTAATCTAGAGCAGTGGTTCTCAACCTGTGGGTCGCAACCCCTTTGGGGGTTGAACGACCCTTTCACAAGGGTCAGAGGGGTTGCTCAAGACCATCGGAAAACACATATTTCTGATGGTCTTAGGAATCAAGAAACCGCTACTCTATCTGTCTCCAGGCAGGTCTGCCCACATGCAGATACACCTCATATGAGTATTAAAGGGTCATGGCATTAAGAAGGTTGAGAACCACTGATCTAGAGGGAGAAAAGATCAAGATTCTGAAGGAAAATAAATTTTTAAAAAGTGAGAAGCAAAGGAACCTAGCACTGCCAGATCTCAAATGATACTACTACAATGCAGTAATCATAAAAATGATTTGGAATTGGTCAAAAATAGAAAAGTTAATCAATGGGACAGATTAGGTAAACAATTTAACATAGTGGCATAGTGTTCAATAATCCAAAGATTTCAACTACAAGAGTAAAGACTCACTATTCAACAAAACTATTGAGAAAACTAGAAAGAAGTCTGGAAAGAATTAGATTTATACCATATACCACAATAAATTTGAAAAGAGTACATTCAAGTACTATATGGCTATTGTGGATAGAATGGTAGAGTTCAAGTCAAAATGACTCTTGTTGGAATCTCACCACAAAACACGTGTTTGCTGTGTGAGTCTGGGCAAGTCATCTAATCTATGTCTGCTTCAGATTCCTAATTTATAAAAAGAGGATAATAATGAAACCTATTTCCTAGTTTTGTCAAAAAGGGAAAAAATGAGATTATCAGATGTGAGGAGAGTAAACTTTAAAGCACTACATAAACGCTAGCTGTCATCATTATTACCCGCATTATTAATGCTCCATCATTTAAAAAATGCAAGAATGAGGGAGAGTGGCGGCATTCACAGTTATGGTTGGGGAAGAGTGTTTGACCAAATGAGGGAAAGGAGACGCTCTCCAATATTCAAATGTATCTGCAGTCTCCAATGTGAGAGTTCCCTCCAACAGTGCAGACAGATCACAGACCAGCTATGCCCACCCAACCTTCTTGTCTAACATCTTATGACTCTTGTCTATAGTCTCCCAAAGTTTGCCACAAGCGGTCCACCCAAAGTGCTGGGGACTGGAGTCGTTGCAATTATCAATCAGAACTCTAAAAGATGGATGATGGATAAGGTTCCCAACCCTTGGGCAGACAGCGGATGGACTAACGGTACAGAATGAGATCTAAATATTACCAACAATATGTGAATTTGTTGTCCTTAACTATATTTATTTATTACAGGTAGCAGAGAGATATAGTAAAGGAACAGCAGCACAGAAATCACTTTTAAAAACTAAAAAAATGAGAACAGAATAAATTTCAGAAGGGGACACAGATAAGCAGGGCAATCTTAGAACTACCCTGCTCAATCTGAAATATACTTAAAAAGAAAACAAGTTGAACATAGCAGAGTAGCACAGTTTCATATAGAATCTTTTTCTGTTCTTTGGGGAAACAGCTGTACTTGTTTATATCTGGTCGAGTTCAGAATAATAAAGGAAAATCTTAAAGTTAAAATTAAGATGTATGCAATTAAAATGACTCCAGCTTGAACTTCCTGTGAGCATTTGATAATAAAAAACGCAAGGAAGAAAGAACATTCACACAGATTACTACAATTTCATATCAAAGTTTAACTGGAGTCAACCATTTGCCAGAATGAGGAAGTTCAAAGAGTTTAAAAACCATGTCAGTAGGTAAATATTCAGGGGTGTGAGGGAGCTGCTTATTCTTCAAGACTAATTATTAAAGTTCCAGCTTGAGCCTTTACAACTCGGGAGACACAACAAATCAGGGCTTGATTTACCGCTTTACTTATTGTTTAGACTTAAGAAAGTGATGGAGAAAATGTGAGTAATTCAGATTAAAGTTAAAAGTGTGTCACGTCTGTGTTTTTCAGAGAGGAGGTTGTTAAACATTTACCTGTGTAACAGTGCAAACATCTGACCAACTACTGGATGCAGAGATAAACGAGCCAAAGGCAAAATCAGCTTAAATAATAAACTTGTGAAACACTTGTTTGTAAAATATATTTTTAAAGTGCCTTTATTATATATGTATATGTTTCCCAATCCCCCCATAAATAGGTATTTTTTTTAAATACTCAAAAAAATTAGTCCAGCAAAACACTGTAAAATCCTGTGGAGAAGTTAGTAGAATATTAGTAACAGAATCACTTCAAAGAACTGCAAGTGAACAGTAGAAGAGAAAACCCAATTAAGCAAAGGAATCTGAAAGACAACGAAAGCTGAAACAGAGGCCAACAAAGATCAATCAATATCTGCAGATTTTTTAAACAAAATCTTTCAAGATCAAGAATAGTGAAGCCATGGGAACCTGCCGCCAAAACACACCCACGGCCTGGGCCCAGATGAACACAGCTACAAAACACTTCTCTCACACAAATACAGTTGGAGCTAACGAATTGGAAAAGCATCTGTTGTTCATGGCTGAGTCGAGCTAATGTAATAAAAATGACCATCTTACCTAAATTAAATTACGTATTTAGGGCCGTACCCATCAAGCTACCCAAAAATCACTTTATAGAGTTAGAAAAAATACTAACAATTCATCTGGAAGAGCAAAAGGTCCAGAATATCAAGGCAATTAATGAAAAGAAAAGAAATGCTAGGGAAGGTAGCCTGGCCGTATCAGATTTTAATCGGTATTATAAAGCAGCAGTCATCACAACTGCTTGGTACTGGCTGAGGAACAGAGTACTGGATCAATGGAATTGACTGGGTACACGAGACTCAGCAGCCAATGACTATAGAAATCTACTGTTTGATAAACCCAGAGACCCCAGTTTGGGGGATAAGAACTCATTATTTGACAAAAACCGCTGAGAAAACTGGAATACAGTATGGCAGAAACTGGGCACAGACCATTATCTAACACCGTGTACCAAAATCAAGTCTAAATGGGTGCACGATCTAGGTATAAAGGCTGATACTGTAAGCAATCTGGGAAGGCAAGGAATAGTTTACCTGTCAGATTTAGGGAGTAGGGAAGACTTTATGACCAAACAAGAGTTAGACAGCATTATATAATGCAAAATGGATCATTTTTATTACATTAAACTGAAAAGTTTCTGTACAAACAAAGCCATTGTAACCAAAATTAAGAAAGAAGTAGGAAACTGGGAAAGAATTTTTATACCCAGTATCTCTGATAAAGTCCTCATTTCTAAAATATACAGAGAATTGAGTCAAATCTATAAGAATACAAGTCATTCTCCAATTGGTAGATGGGCAAAGGATATGAACAGGCCATTTTCAGAGGGAGAAATTAAAGATATCTATAAGCATATGAAAAAATGCTCTAAACCACTATTGATTCGAGAAACGCAAATCAAAACAACTTTGAGGTATCACATATCACCAGTCAGATTGGCTAAGATGACAAAACAGGAAAATGACAAATGTTGGAGAGGATGTGGAAAAATTGGAACACTAATACATTGTTGGTGAAGTTGTGAACTGATCTAACCATTCTGGAGAGCAATCTGGAACTATGCCCAAAGGGCTATAAATAATTGCATACCCTTTGACCCAGCAATATAACTTCTAGGGTTATATCCTAAAGAGATCATACATATATATACAAAATATATACAAATATATACAAAATATTTACACACATGTATACAAAATATATACAAATATATATATGGTGGCAAAGAATTGAAAATTAAGGGGATGCCCATCAAATGGCTAAACAAGTTGTGGTATATGAATGTAATGGAATACTATTGTGCAATAAAAAATGAGGAGCAGATGGACTTCATATTTACCTGGAGAGACTTATATAAACTGATGCTGAATGAGAAGAGCAGAACCATGAGAAATCTGTACACAATTACAGACACAACATATGTGTGACAACCAACTTTGATAGACTGGGCTCCTCTCAGCAAGGCAGGGTTATAAGACAACTCCAAAATACTCATGATGGAAAGAGATGTCTACATTCAGAGAGAGAACTAGAAAGAACAGAGTTTGAATGAAGATTGAAGCTAACTCCTTGCTCTCTTTCTTTTTCTTGTTTGGTTTTGTTACCTCTTTCCCATTGTTCATTCCATCACAATTCTTCTTTACAACCTGACTAATGTCAAATGTGAAAGTCTTTGTAGATCCTATACTTGATTATATGATGCCAGGGGGTGGGGGAGGGGAAAAGAGGAAGGGGGAGAAAATTTGAAACTCGAGGGATTGTGGAACTGAATCTTGTAAACTAAAAGTAAACAAACAAATTAATAAAGACAAAAAAAAGAAAAAAGAAAAAAGAATAGTAAAGCCAGCACATTTGGATTCTAACACTGGTCTCACGTCCTTGTAGAGTAAGTAAGGTACTGAAGAAAACAAAGATGGGAAAAACAAGTGAACTATGCCATGTATATAAAAGGAAGGTAGCCTGGAAATAATAGCCAAATTTGTAAACAATGAGGAACTGATTTTCAAGGAATGTTAAAGAGAACAAAGTACGAAAGGGGTGGAAAGAATAGATTTTATTACTACTCAAAATAAATGACCAAGAGAATATTACTAACTACTGACCCATATGCCTACTTTCCCACCTGTACCAAATCTTTTTGCAAGTAATTTAGATATAAATGAAAGGTATATGAGATAATGGAATGAGAATGTAACAGGCTAACTTTCTTTTTTTTTTTAATTTTATTTTAGTTTGCATCATTCATTTCCACAATATTTTGAGTTACATATTTTCTCCCCGTCTTTCCCCCACCCACCGCCCCCAAACACCCATCCCAGTGTGTCCCCCCCTCCCCCAGTCTATTCTCTCCTATGTCTTCCCCCCTCACCCCTCTGACTTTTCGGTAGGGCAGGATGGATCTCCCAACCACAGTGCCTGTGTATCTCAAGTTCCAGTTGGATGTAGTCAATAATAATAATAATGATAATAATAATTGCATATATATATATTTGCATATATATATACA
>JAQQSU010003067.1:0-14479 GCA_028627135.1 Pseudochirops cupreus | reverse complement strand
GGAAATACTGGGATGGCTGTTTTGGGGTGGTGGGCGGGGGAAAGACGGGGAGAAAAGATGTAACTCAAAAAAATTTAATAAAGAATCTCATATCAAAAAAAAAAAGAATAAAAGGAGTTACTAAAAAAATTTTTTTAAATAAAAAAAGGGAGTTACTAGAAGGATTTGTATGTGAGGAGCTTTTATTTTATCCTAGAGGCAATAGGAGGCCACTGAAGGGTTTTGAGCCTAGTATTAGCATATTAGACTTGTGCCTTAAAGAGATTATTTTAGCAGCTATGAGAATTGATGGTAGAGGAGAAATGCTAGAGGCAGTGAGACTAATTTAGAGATTATTTCAGTAGTTTAGGTAGGATGTGTTAAAAGCCTGAATTAGCTTTACCACCTATGAATGACTAAAATGAATAGATAGAATGAAGGCATTGAAGGTTCCTTAAAGTAAGAGACAGAGGTAGAACTGACCAAACTTGTCAATTGATTGGAGGGATGAAGCAAGAATGGAGAAGTAAGAATCAAGGAGGATTTGGAGTTCTAAATTTAAAAATCTAGGTAATTTAGGAATGTAGTGATACCCTCAAGAAATGTAGATGTTTAGAAGAAGAGCAGGTTTAGAGGAAAAGATCTTTTTGGACACATTGACTGAAATTCTTATTAACATCCAGGTGAATGTGTATAGCATACAGTTTGTGATATGAGGCTGTTGTTAGAGGAATTAGAACTGAATATATATAAATATGGGATTCATCATTTTGAAAAACTGAATCTATGAAACATTAAGGGAGAGAGTATAGATATAAAAAGACCCGGAACAAAACCTTGGGGCATAGTCCCTCCCACTCCTACCATGTAAAGATTAAATATTGAAGAGGGGAGGAAAATGTGTGTGTGTGTGTGTGTGTGTGTGTGTGAATGTGTATAAAACATGCATGTGTGTAAGGAATATAGGGAATAGGGAGTGTGTAAAGGTAAAACTGAGTTGCATAATTTTCATTTTGGCAAATGGCAACTCCAAAATCACAAGGATTGGGAGACTTAGAGGTAGGCATTTGCTAGAAGAAGAACAGGTAAAATGCTAGTTGTGTGGGATACTGTTAGTTGATCAGGGCAAGGTACCAGAAGGTCAATTGTAAGGGTGATGGGAAAAACTATGTAGTAAAGGTCACCACTAACCCTGTATAATAAATAATTGAGCTGTCATTTTATTCTTCTCCTTCATGATCCATGAAAAGGGTTGATACTACGCAAGAGTATTAATGACAGTGATGATTGTGAGAGTCATATTGAAGACGGTGTCCTCAGCAGCATAAAACCAGAGTCATAATTAGGGCAGGGTGACTGGGGCATTGCCCTAGGAACCAACTTCCTCAAGTAAGGAATGCTACCTTTCCTTAGAGTTCTGGAAACTGCTATTTCTACATTTTGTAGTCCACTGCTCTTTAGATCCCTATTCTTTCACTTAGCCCATATCTTCCCAAAGTAGGCAATACCAGCCCCTGAGGAATGCTGGAACAATCCACGGGGGTGTTGAATCAAAATAAGGAGGCGGTGGAACCATAAGGAAAGAAGAGAAGAGAATTTTGAAAAACTTTTCATATATGTTTCATCTGTTGTGTAACAGTTAAAGTCATAGTGATTACATTATTTTCCAAATAAACACACAAAATTCAAGTTATAACCAGTCAGTGGTCAAGTTGGGAAGTCCAGTGTACATTGGTAGGAATATGTGCATGTATTGACTTGTTTACAATATGATACTCTGTGGCTACATGACATAATATTGCATCATCAAAATTTCTGAGCAGGAAAAAAGCACATTTATAATAAATTATTAAATTTAAGATACATTATTTTTTTCAAAACATATTTTATATTTTTTTGAAATGACACAAATGACACACACACACACACACAAAAAAAAAAAAACCTTAGATTTCCAGAGGAGTGCTGAGCAAATTTTTTTTTCAAAGAGGGCAGTAGTCCAAATAAGTTTGGAAACCTCTGACTAGCCCCACTACTAGGATCCCATAACCATGGTACCCCTCTCCTTAGGCCAGTCTTCCCACCTAACCCCTAAGTTGGTCTCTGTGGTAAGGAGATTTCCAGTTTCTAAGATGGTCAAAAGACTGGAGCCCTGAGGAACATCCTAGCTTTATGTGTTCTCATCATGGAATTTCAGCACTTATCCCTAATTTACTGTCATGTTACATGGACCTTAAGTATGTAGATGTCCCTGGTTGTAGTTCCTGAAACATTGGCTATAAATAAATTGAATTGTTGTGTATTTATTGAGAAGAGATCTGTTGAAATCAGTCATATTATAAACTGAAGGTAACCGTTTGTGAAACCAGTTATTTTGTGTAAATTCAGTTTAGCACGTTTCCGGGTTGTTTAAAGTGAAATTCACTTTATTATACATTTTTGAACTCCAGGCTATGTTTTATCAAGTGCAAAGGTAATTAATATTGGGGAAAGTACCTATCATAGTGGAAAGAGAACTGGTCTCAGAGACAAGAAGACCTTGATTCCACTGGCCCTGGGACCGTGGGCAAATTACTTACCCTACCATTGTCTCAAGTGGTGAAGTCATAAGTCTAGGCAAAAATAAAAGGAATAATGCTCATGTGCTCCCCCCCCTTTCTCTCTCTCTCTTTCTCTCTTCCCCCCCCCTTTCCTTCTCTCTCTCTCTCTGAGCTGTACAGCTTAGCTTTTCCACAGTCCCTGTGCCCTGCATAAACATAAAACAGAATCTGTCAAGCAGCGCCTCCATTCTCTGGCCTATTTCTTCTATAGTTTTGCATGTAAGAAGTTTACCATGGCGTGGCGTGTGTGATTTGAATAGCGTTAGCTTAGCTCACATTTTTATTTCTCTTTAAGGTTTCCAGAGCACTTTGTGTATATTACTCGGTGAGTGAGGTGCTGTTTATCCCCATTTTATAAATGAGAAACTATGATACAGGGATGTTAATTGGCTTATGTTAGGATTACAAAGTTAGTAATTGGCAGAGTTGGGATTTAAACAGCTTATCTTTCAAGGATTTCCCCCCTTAACCAGTTAATAAAGATCTTAGTAAAATGCAGCTCTATTTTAGGCTTTCAAAAATTATTCACCTTCCCCGCCTACATTTAATATTGGAAGGAAATTACAAAATTGGCTTAATTTAGTAAATGTGGAGAGGTATACTGCATTTATATAAATCTAACACATAGGAAAATGAGACTTTTAAAGATGTCTGTAGTATCAGGAAATTAAAAAAGCCAAAATACTAGAAGTAGCTATCAATAGACCTGGTGACACATGTCTGCCTTCCCCTACTACTAGAGAGGCTGAGGCTGGTGGATTACTTAAATTTTGAAAGTTGTAAACTACAATAGGCTTAAAGTGAATAGAATGTCCACATTAAGTCCAGCACATTTATGGTGAGATCCCAAAAGCAAGGTATTGGGGATGAGTTAGACAAAGCTGCCTACAGAAATTGAACTGGCCCACCTCAGAAACAGAATACATTAACCTTCTATGCTGATCAGCAGTGGAGTCAGTCCTCTGAGTAGTAACTGCTACTCTTGTTCCTTGGGCAAGATAGACAGATCCAGTCAATATTCATCCTCCACCCCATCCCATGAAAAAGAAAAAAGATCAATAAGAAACAAAGAAGATTCCTAAAGTAAGAATATAAATCAAAGAGAAAATACTTAAATATACCCAAAAAAATTTTTCACACACTTTCATGGAAACTCTCTCCATATACACACACACATATATATATATATATATATATATATACACACATACACACACATATATATATGTATGTGTATATATATATATGCACTGACATATATATACGTATATATATACATATATACACTCACATATATATGTGAGTATATACATATATGTATATGTGTATACATATAGACGTCTGTATATAGTACATATATACATGTGTATATATACACGATACACATATGGTATGTATCAAAACATTATGCTAATATTCAAAGCATTATAATAATGGCAGGATGTTATTAATGATTTATTGCGACATGTACTATGTATAGGTTGACTTTTTTTCCCTTTAGTATTTAAAGGGCATCCACATTTCTACAGAATTCTTTCTACACTTGCCTATCTAGAACATTTTCTACTTGAGAAGCGACATGTACTATGTATAGGTTGACTTTTTTTCCCTTTAGTATTTAAAGGGCGTCCACATTTCTACAGAATTCTTTCTACACTTGCCTATCTAGAACATTTTCTAGTTGAGAATTCAAGCCAATTTGGGTGGGTCTTGACTGTATCATCACCTTTTTGATTAGGGGCTCCCTCTGCTTCTCATTTTAGCTACATCTTTTGATCACTTTTGACCTTTCCATTACTTTGTGGGTAAGAAAAAAGCAAAATGAAAAAGCCATACCCACAGGGTATGCTAACACTGTGCTACATACAGCAAGAAGGGAAAAATAACCTGTGTAAACTCAACATTTAGTAACTGGAAACCAAATCTGGGATTTTCTGATCCCCAGGTTCAAGGTTCTTTCTTGTTCCCATTCTGACTATCACACACTATCCCATCAAGCTGTTTGTAATCTCCAAACCAAGTTTGTGGGAGGCAGGGAGAGGAAGCAAAGTGAAAAAGCGATAACCACAAGGAATTAAAAATGTGATAGAACTAGTGTCTACCAAATAAAATGCATACTCCTTAAGCCTAGAAATAAAGGACTCCTACCAAAAACTACATATTTACAACTTTTGATCATTTATCACTTGGGAAATGGCTCTTATTGTTATAAAATTCAATTAGTTTTTATATATTTTGGCAGTGAAATTCTTTGATAAATTCTTTGAGAAATTTGCTGAAAAGATTTTTTTCTCTCCAGCTACCTGATTTCCTTTTAATTTTAGCTGTATTGATTTTTTCAACAAAATCTTTTTCACTTTAATCAAAATTGACCAATTTATCTTCTGTGAATCTTTCTATCCTTTATTTGATCATGAACTCTTCTTCTGTCCATAGATCTGAAAGGTTATGATAATACCCTTTATATCTAAGTCATGTACTTGATGGCACATGTCTGCCCTCTCCTACTACTGGAGAGGCTGAGGCTAGTGGATTACTTGAATTTTGAAAGTTGTGAACTGCAGTAGGCCTAAAGTGAATAAAATGTCCACATTAAGTCCAGCACATTTATGGTGAGATCACATACCCATTTGGAGGTTACCTTGATATGTGATATAAGACACTAGTTTAGTTTCTTTAAGACTCTTTTCTAGTTTTCCCCTTTTTTTGTGAAATAATAAGTTTTCCACTTTTTAGAGTTTTTTGATTTATCAAACTTATATGCTCATTTGTTTCTATATTTTGTGTAACTAATCTGTTCCACTGATCAACCTCTCCATTTTTTTTCAATTACATGTAAAAACAATTTTTAACATTTGTTTTTTGTTGTATTTTAAGCTCCAAATTCTCTTCCTCTCCTCTCCCTCCCTGAGATGGCAAGAAATTATAGGTTATACATGTAGTCATATAAAAACTTATTTCTATCTTGATCATATTGTTAGAAAAAATACAGACCAAAGAAAAGAAAAGAAAAAGAAAGTGAAAAATAGTGTTTTCAATCTGCATTGAGATTCCATCATTTCTTTTTCTGGAGATGGATAGCATTTTTCATCATGAGTCCTTTGGAATTTTCTTGGATCTTTGTATTCCTGAGAATAGATTGTCATTCACAGTTGATCATCATACAGTATTGCTGTTACTGTGTACAGTGTTCTCCTGGTTCTGCTCACTTGACTCTGAATCAGTTCCTGTAAGTCTTTCTAGCTTTTTCTGAAAAGTCCTGTTCATCATTTCTTGTAGCATAATAGTATTCTATTACAACCAGATACCACAACTTGTTCAGCTGTTCCCCAGTTGATGGGCATCCCCTCAGTGTCCAGTTCTTTGCTACAACAAAAACGGCTGCTATAAATATTTTTTTTACAAATTAGTTCTCTCCTCTCCTCCCCTCCCCTCCCCTCCCTTCTCTTCTCCTCTTTTCAATACAGACCTAGTACTGGTATTGCTGGGTCAAAGGACATGCACAGTTTTATAACCTTTGGGTATAGTTCCAAATTGCTCTCCAGAATGGTTAGATTACTTCACTGTACCAGATCATTTTCATGATTACTGCTTCATAGTTTAGCTTAAGATCTTGTATTGTTATACTGCCTTCTTTTCCACTTTTCATTCTTTTCCTTGAGTTTCTTTACCTTTTGTTCCTCCAAAATTTCTTTAGTCTTATTCTCTTTCCTTTGGTAATTTGGTTGATATGACACTGAATAAGTAATAATGCCATCTTTATGATACTTCCCTTGCCCATGAAAAATTAATATTCAGTTATTTAGATGCCTTCATTTATGTAAAGAGTATTTTTAGTTGTATTCATTTAATTCCTATTTGTATCTTAGCAGATTGACTCCCAAATATTTTAGATATTGTGCAATTATTTTAAATGGAGTTTTTTTCCCTATAATTTTCTAGCTAGTTTTGCATATGTTATATTTTAAGACTATTTATCAATAGTTTATTGAATAAAATATTTCCATATTACTTATTAGGTAGATTTTAAAAATAAACATTTATATGTGTTTCTCCTTCCTTCTGAGCAATTTAAGCTTCTTCCAAAATACATGGTTCCATTTGCTGTCTTTTAAAGGTGAATAATGGTAAAATTGCTGAATTGTTAGGAAAAGCTTACCATGAAGAACTAAGATTCTAGTTTTTTACTCCAAATACCATTAATATATGTTTTACAGAACATCCAGACTTGGTTTGAAGCTTACAAACAGCTTGATGGGGTAGTGTGTGATAGTCATAATGGAAAACAGAAAGAACCATGGACCTGGGGAACAGAAGATTCCAGATTTAGGTTCCAGATCTGTTACTAAATGTTGAGTTTACTCAGATTATTTTTCCTTCTTGCTGTATATGTAGCACATTGTTAAATTCCTTGTGGGTATGGCTTTTTCACTTCGCTGTTTTCTTCTCCCCCACAAAGAATTAGCATAGTGCCTTGACAGTAGTAAGTGTTTAGTAAAGTACCTACTGAATTTAATTGAGCCTCAATTTACTTATTGGTAAGGTAGAGATTATAAAGATATTTTTATGACCTGTCTCACAGGATCATTGTCAGGAAGGGTTTCATAAGTTATAAAGAACTATATAAAATGTAAGTTGACATCAATCTAGTCTTCTCATTTGGAGATGAAGTTGAAAAGTACAATAAATTTGCAAAACAGAATGCAATCCATTTCAGAGTACCTAAATTAATGATTTAGAACACCATTGGTCCATAATCCAAAATATTTTTAATACAAGGATTGGTCATAAAGTTTTAGAGCTAGAAAGAGATCTTATAAATCAATGACATTCCACCAACTCTGGGAAAGCAGAATTCCAAAGAAGGTGAATGACTTACACAGAGTCACACAGAGTTCATTAGTGAGAGAGCCAGGAACTATATAGCTCTTATATTCTAATACCTCACCCAATACTCTTTACACTGTGCTACCTTCCAAAGAAGCAAAAACTCTGTAGGCAGGATAATGAATAATCCATGTAGTTGGTTCCCCTTGTGGGCTCATTAAAGGAAGCTGTTAAGTTTTTATGGTACCTGCTTTTTTTCAGAAAGAAAAAGAAAGTGCTTTTTTTTCTTCCTTCGTTCCACATGTGCAGCCCAAAAGCCTCTATACTTCTTGTAATTTCTAGTATGAATTCTAGCTACGCTAACAATAATAAAACATAGTTATGCTAATATTAGAATGAGCAATTGATTATTTGTCCACTTTAGACTGGCTACTTACCCCTCCTCTCATACCAATAAAGGATTAGGGGTAGGATTTCCTAGGCTCCAAGTCCCTGCCCTTCTTCTTGGACCCTTATTTTTGTGATTTACCTCTAAACACATAATGGAATCTGAACTTCTTTCGCTCTACAGGCTTCTTGGATTCAAAACAAAACAAAAACCACTATCATAATGCAAATTTACTTGTGGTTATTTTAAGTGTAGCCTAATGGGGTTCATATGGGGATGGTCCCTTGAAGGAGAGATGTAAATAAAATACAAAGTAAATACCTAGATAAAGGAGTGTCTTTAGACGGTAACTTTAGGGAAAGGTAATGTTGCTAAATATTTTCAAATATTATGCTCTTCATAAATGTCTAATTTTAGTATCCTGTTAGATAATTTAATTTTGTTCATCTCCTTTTTAATTGGAAAGTACTTTTTTCCTTAGTTCATCTGAGTGTCCTCACTTTTAATAATATCTATAATGACTGTTCATTTTTGATTTATAAATCATTTTCAGGGCTTTGACAAGTACATTATTAGGATTTTCACATAAAAACCTACTGTACTGTAATATCATGTGTTTGGTAGCTTCCATTCTGGTGCTTAATATTTTATGAGAATTATGTAATGATGGTCCGGCTAGTGCAACATAGCAGATAGAAAGCTAGCCTTATAGTTAGGAAGACCTAGTTTCAAGACCCACATCCAACACATAAAGACTGTGTTATTCTAGGCAGGTCACTTTACCTCTCAGTGCTCTAAACAGTTCGTTAGGCTTGTAAATTATAGAATAACTGGCAGAAAATTGCCAATCTTCTTTGATGGGGAAATTTTTCTCCCTAGGCTTTCTTCAATTAAATCACAGGGCTGTAACCGTAAATATCTAATCATGTCATCTCAGTATACATGGAGAAAATGAGTAACAGGTTAACTTACCAGCATTAGTCATTCAGATGAGAATACAAACCCATATGATCTTTGATAGAAAAAATTCAACACACAGTGCAACTGATCATTTTTTTTTTACCTAACAAAACTAGTTTGTTGTTTTTATCAAAACCTGACTGATGAATGAGATGTGCTTAGTTTATACGATCTACCTCAACTCCTGACATTTTTAAGCTCAAGATTGGAGGATGGCTGTTTCTAGGATGAAGGGCCTAGAGTACCACCAGTTAGTCAGTAGTATAATCATGGAATACTATACTTTGTATGCCTCCCTAACAGTGGTGTTTTTTAAGTCTGAAAGATACAAAGGTAAAATGCTATAGGCCTTAGAACAGGAGAACTAAGGTGGATAAGTACATCATGCCACAAATTCAAGATGGCCTACACTATCGGTTAGGTAGCCTGCGATTTTCAGTATTGGAAGATAAGCAGGAGGCCTGCTGATCCATCATCCACAAGGGCCATTCCCAGGCCTATCACCACAGGGTGGGGATTGGACTGAGCTGGGTAAGAGACAAAGGCAGAGCCTGCAGCAGGGGCAGCGGCTACTCCCAGGACTACCCATCCACAGCCTTGAAATTAAAAAAGCTCCTATCTGAACTTTCAGGGACTAAGATGGCAAAGTGAACCCTGACTGCTCGAAATTCTCCCTTTAACTCGAAAAAAACCAGTAATTATTGCCCCAGAGGAAAATTTTAAGCCTTAAAAGCTTAGGAACCCTGGAGGAAGGGTGTGGCTAAGGTCCTGCCTCAAAATGGGAAGAAAGCAGGCTACAAAAACAAAGACTCTGGAATCCTGTTAAGGTGAGAGGGAGGAATCAAACTCAGAAAGAGAGAGTATTGACTCCATACCTGCAGCTGGAGCCTTAACAAGGACTATGACATGGTCTTAGGCACAGAAAGCATTCCTAGATGAGCTCAAAAAGAACTTTGAAATCTGGCTTAGAGAAGTAGAAGATAAAATTAACACCTCTTATAAAAACAAAATTGCAAAATCAGAAAAACATTACAATGAAGAGAACAGCTCCTTAATAAGTAAAATGTGTGAACTAAAAATGAAATCTGAGCATATGGAAAAGGAGCTTCAAAAACTAACTGAGGAGAATAATTCACTAAAAACTAGAGTCAATCAAATTGAAGCCAATGACTCTGTGAGGAACCAAGAATCAGTCAAACAAAACATCAAGACTGAAAAATTAGAAAAAGAGGTAAAATATCTCAATGGAAAAATAACTAACCTGGAAAACAGATCTAGGAGAGATAGTCTGAAAATCATTGGTCTACCAGAAAATCATGATGAAAAAATGACTCTGGACAATATCTTCCAAGAGCTCATCAAGGAAAATTGCCGTGAAATCCTAGAACCAGAGGGTAAAATAGAAATCGAGAGAATCTACCGAACACCTCCTGAAAGAGATCCCAAATTGAAAAGTCCGTGAAACATTGTGGCCAAACTCCAGAACTATCAGGTAAAGGAGAAAATACTACAAGAGGCCAGAAAGAAACAATTCAGATATTGTAGAACCACAGTGAGGATCGCACAGGATCTGGCAGCCTCAGCATTGAAAGATCAGAGGAACTGGAATATGATTTTTGCAAGGCAAAAGAGCTCAGGCTACAACGAAGGATTACCTGTCCAGTGAGACTGAGCATAATCTACCAGGCAAGGAGATGGACATTCAGTGACATAACAGAATTCCAGACCTACCTGTTGGTAAAGCCAGAGCTCAATGGAAAATTCAACCTCCAATTACAAGACCCAGGAGAGACAATAGAAAGGTAAATAAGGAAAAAAACACACACATAATTTGTTATTTAACAAGAGCAAACTGTTTACATCCCTCTATGGCAGTGGTTCTCATCCTGTGGGTTATGTTCAATTTGTAACAATGAAAATACATCCTGCATATCAGATAGATTCATAGAACAGTAGCAAAATTACAGTTATGAAGTAGCAACAAAAATAATTTTATGGTTGGGGGTCACCACAACATGAGGAACTGTATTAAAGGGTTGCAGCATTAGGAAGGTTAAGAACCACTGCTCTGTGGGAAGCTGATACCTGTTAATATCGTGAACTCTATACCTACGGCAACGTCTAAAAGGGATATAGATAGATAGAGGGTGTGGGTATAAATTATGAAAAATGATGATAAAAATCCTTGTTAAGGGACTTCAGTGGAAGAAGAGGAAAGAATGAAGCAGAAAGGGGTAAATTATGCTACAGAAAGAGGCACAAAAACAATATAGTAGAGGGAAAGAAGGGAGAGAGGTGACCATTATATGAGCTTTTTCGTCACTGGTTCTGGTGCAAGGAGGGAATAACACAACTAGTTAAATATAGGACTCTATCGAGAAGAGACATAAAACTCATCATAATAGAGGGAAAGAGGGGAAGGAGAGGAGCACTGCATGAGATCTATTCTCATCAATCTTGGTTCGAGGAAGAAATAACATACAACATTGAGTATAAAAATCGATCATATGCTACAGGTAGTAGGAGGGGGGGATTTAGAAGGGAGGGAAGAAGAAGTAAGGGAGAAGGGTAGGAAAAAGGAGGGGGGCAGATAAGAAGGGAATACTGAGGGAGAATGGCGATCAAAAGGAAAACTCTTAAGAAGGGGAAAAATAAAAACTAAACAGGAGGGAATTTGATAGAGGGAAAGGCACAGATAGTAATCATAATGGTGATGTGAATGGGCTGAACTCTCCCATAAAACGGAGGCAGATAGCCAAATGGATTAAAAACCATAATCCTACAATATGCTGTTTACAAGAAACACATCTGAAACAGGGGGATACACACAGGGTAAAGGTAAAAGGCGGGAGTAAAATATATCATACCCAGCTAAAGTAAAAAAAAGCAGGGATAGCAATCCTTATCTCAGACAAAGCAAAAGCAAAAATCTAATTAAAAGATAAAAGGGAGGAAACTATATCCTGCTAAAAGACACCATAGAAAATGAGGCAATATCATTAATAAACATTTATGCACCAAGTGGTACAGCATCTACATTCCTAAAGGAGAAATTAAGGATGCTAGAGGAAGAAATAGATACCAAAACTATACTAGTGGGTGACTTCAGTCTCCCCCTCTCTGAGATTGATAAATATAACCTCAAAATAAACAAGAAAGAAGTTAAGGAGGTAAATAGCATCTTAGAGAAGTTAGATATGGTAGAACTCTGGAGAAAATTGAATGGGGATAAAAAGGAATATACCTTCTTCTCAGTGGTACATAGACATACACAAAAATTACCATGTACTAGGGCATAGAAACCTCACAATTCAGTGCAGAAAGGCGGAAATATTAAATGCATCCTTCTCAGATCACGATGCAATAAAAGTTATATGTAGTAAAGGGCCATGGAAGGATAGATGAAAAACTAATTGGAAACTAAATAATTTAATCCTAAAGAATGAATGGGTCAAACAAGAAATTATAGAAACAATCAGCAGCTTCATTCAAGAGAATGACAATAATGAGACAACATACCAAAACTTGTGGGATGGAGCAAAGGCATTCCTTAGGGGAAGTTTTATATCCCTGAATGCATACGTGAATAAATATAGAAAATGGAGATCAATGAATTGGGCATGCAATTAAAAAAGCTAGAAAAAGAACAAACTGAAAATCTCCAATTAAATAATAAATTACAAATAATGAGAACCAAAGAAGAGATTAATAAAATTGAATTCAAGAAAACTATTAAATTAATAAACAAAACTAAGTGTTGGTATTATGAAAAAGGCCAATAAAATTGATAGACCTTTAGCCAATATGATAAAAAAAAAAAGAAAACCAAATTATGAATATCCAAAATGAAAAGAGTGAATCCACCTCCAATGAAGAGGAAATTAAAACAATAATGAGGAATTATTTTGCCCAACTGTATGCACATAAGTCTGACAATCTTAGTGAAATGGATGAATATTTACAAAACTACCAGTTGCCTAGACTAACTGAAGAGGAAGTAAACTACTTAAATAACCCCATCTCAGAAAGAAAAAATTGAACAAGCCATCAATGAACTCCCTAGGAAAAAAATCTCCAGTGCCAGATGGTTTTACTAGTGAATTCTACCAGACATTTAAAGAACAATTGACTCCAATACTTTATAAACTATTCGGGAAAATTGGAGGAGTCCTACCAAATTCTTTTTGTGAGACAACCATGGTACTAATACCTAAATCGGGAAGAAACAAAACAGAAAGAAAATTACAGATCAATTTCTCTTATGAATAAAGATGCAAAAATTCTAAATAAAATATTAGCAAAAAGACTACAGCAAATCATCACGAGAATAATACACTTTGATCAGGCAAGATTTATTCCAGGAATGCAAGAGTGGTTCATTATCAGGAAAACTATCAGTATAATCAATCACATCAACAACAAAACTAGCAGAAACGATATGATTATCTCAATAGATGCAGAAAAAGCTTTTGACAAAATACTACATTCATTCCTATTAAAAACACTAGAAAGTATAGGAATAAATGGAGTTTTCTTTAGAATAATAGGTAGCATCTATTTAAAGCCATCAGCAAGTATTATATGTAATGGGGATAAACTAGAAACATTTCCAATAATATCAGGGGTGAAACAAGGGTGTCCACTATCACCCCTCTTATTTAATCTGGTACTAGAAATCTTAGCAATAGAAATTAGAGAAGAAAAAGAAATCAAAGGAATCAAATTAGGCAAAGAAGAGACTAAGCTATCACTCTTTGCAGATGAAATGACGATATACTTGGAGAATCCTAGAGAATCAAGTAAAAAACTTCTTGAGACAATAAATAAATTTAGCAAAGTTGCAGGATATAAAATAAATCCACATAAATCTTCAGCATTCTTATACATTTCCAACGAAGTCCAGCGGCAAGAGATAGTAAAAGAAACCCCATTTAAAGTTACTGCAGACATTATAAAGTATTTGGGAATCTACCTGCCAAAACAAACCAAGTACCTATATGAACACAACCACAAAACGCTTTTCACACAAATAAAATCATATCTGACTAATTGGAAAAACATCAACTGCTCATGGCTGGGTTGAGCTAATAAAATAAAAATGACAATTTTACCTAAATTAAAGTACATATTTAGTGCCATACCAATCAGTCTACCAAAAAATTACTTTATAGAGCTAGAAAAAATAGTGATGAAATTCATTTGGAAGAACAAAAAGTCCAGAATATCAAGGCAGTTAATGAAAAGAAATGCTAGGGAAGGTGGCCTAGCCGTACTAGATTTTAATCTCTACTATAAAGCAGCAGTCATCAAAACTACTTGGTACTGGCTGAGGAATAGAGTAGTGGATCAATGGAATAGATTAGGTACATGAGAGTCAGCAGTCAATGACTATAGTAAACTACTGTTTGATAAGCCCAAAGAACCCAGTTTTGGGGATAAGAACTCACTATTTGACAAAAACTGCTGGGAAAACTGGAATATAGTATGGCAGAAACTGGGCATAGACCATTATCTAACACCGTACACCAAAATCAAGTCTAAATGAGTGCACAATCTGGGTATAAAGGCAGATTAAGTAATCTGGGGAAGCAAGGAATAGTCTACCTGTCAGATTTATGGAATAGGGAAGACTTTATGACCAAAGAAGAGTTAGAGAGCATTATAAAATGCAAAATGGATAATCTTGATTACATTAAATTGAAAAGTTTCTGTACAAACAAAGCCA
>JAQQSU010003066.1:0-14479 GCA_028627135.1 Pseudochirops cupreus | reverse complement strand
GTTGGAAGGAACAGCTAAAATGCCATATAATAAAAATCAGAATTTTTAATTATCTCAGTAAAAAAAAATATGTATCTTACTAAATTAGAATGGACTGAACCTCACAAAATTAAATACAATAGGAATAAATGTAAGTTCCTGTACCTGAGGGTTTTTTTTAATTACCCGTACAAGTTCACTGGAGGAAACATGACTAAATCAGCAGTTCATGGGGAAAAGACTTACGGGACATAGCTAAGTATTAAGTGCGCTATGAGTCAGCCACATGATATGGATGACAACAAAGTAATTCAACCTTTGCTTGCCTTAATAGAGTGTTCAGAATGAGGTTGGGGAGGGGGGGAAGGGCAACAGTCCCATGGTACTGTGAGTAGGTCAGATCACATCTGAAACATTGTGCCAGGTGCCCCCACATTAAAAGGGACATCAACAACATGGAGTATGTGCTGAGAAGGCCAGTCCAAATGGTGAGGCGATTTAAAACCTGAGAAATGGTAGAAAGACCTGGAGTGGTTAATAGGCTTAGAAGACAACGGCTGGAGTCTTCATGCTGGTATAATTGAAAAATTGAGCACAATCCCAATTTAGACTCTCTGCAGGGCCAAATTGCTTCTCTAGCCTTTTCAACAGTTTCGATACAGTGACATTGGTATCCTCCAGTTTCAGATCACATACTAGATCAAACAGTGATCCCAGGAGACTGCTCATTAGTTACCATTTTCCCACTTTAGACACCTGCCACTGCTGTAACATCTCGGTAACATGCCCTATCTAGAACTTGAATGGTTCCTCGCCAGATGGATGTGGCAACTTTCCTGAGAACAACTAACTTGGCATAGTGGAGCCCTTGCACTGGCTTGTAGCCAGATTGCTCTCCATCTCTAGGTGCCAAGTTTTTCTTCATCTGCATGCTACACAGAATCTTCAGAAAATCCCTTCCTTCCTTTGTAAAGTCTTGAGTTTTAATTTTATCTCTTCTTTGGTGAGGGGTTGATGAATAGCTTCCAGGTATTCTCCCCAGTTCACATATCTAATGATGCTAGCATGAGACAGTTATAAAGGTATCATGTAGCCCACAGGTACTGCCCTCTTTTCTTCTTTGTAGCATTTAATATATTTTCATATCCCACTCCCAAATCATCCACAGCCCCTGAAAAGTTCTGTCCTCAGGGTCAGTAGGCAAAGGCCCATCATGGAAATTCAGTATAAATGCTTCATGCCATGTTCTAAACACTCAGCATCCATACTGTCCAATTTATCTTAAGTTGTACTCCCGCTATACCCAGCAGTGGGATGGTTAGAGATACTTAAGTGCACAATAATGCAAATTAATGGGTAAACTATATAGCTCTAATATAAAATCAGAGCACTTGCGTAAATAGAGGTTCAATGAAACACACAAATTAATAGGCAAAGTATGTAACTGTAGCATCAGATTACAACACTGACATAAATTGAAGGCATAATGAAACCTGGAAGTTGAATACAGAAAGAGATTTCTTTGGAAAAACAAAACAAAAGAAATCTTTAAAAATAACTGAAAATAGAGTCTTCAGAAATAAAAATTCCAGGAAAATCAAGAGAATCCCCCCAAAACCTATAGGCTTCTCTTAAGCAAATTTTATAAAATCCACAATAGAAAATAATCATCCAAGATGAAACTCCCACGTACTAATAGGAAAATTGCTCCCTATTTACCTGACTGACCCTTTACCATGTTCATGCTTCTACCTTCATACCAGTGGTTATGTGCTTCAAGCAGAACTTGAGGGCAAATAGGGAAAATTCTAGGGTTCTCAGAAAGTGGAAAACATCTCTCCTAGGACCCTCTTTTTGAAGAGAGCAAAGTCCATCTCATTAGTCTAGAGCTGTGGTTTATATGAAATGATCCCATTATTGTCTTGGTACAGCCTTTACTAACCTGAAAATTCTGTCTTCCTCCATTCACATTGTGTTTTATGACTTTAATTACATATCGAGTTGACTACAGCCACATGGTTGTTGAATAATCATTACTCATGACACTAAAAGCAAAGAGAATAAATAAGCCAAAAACAATGAAACCGTTATCACTAGGGCTGCCTGATTATAGTTCCTCTTAAATCTAGGCATCTCCCAATCAATTTATAGGCACATCCCCAAACAAGGAGATCCCAGAAATTGTTGTAATGCTAGTGGGATTTGAAGATCTTCCATGCCCTTGATTGGCAAGTAAATAGGTACTTAGCACTTAGTTTCAAGTTAATTATATCAAGCCTCTGTTAAAGAAACAGAAGGTAAGAACCTCTATTGCTGACATAACACAAAGGGATGAAACAGGGAGGAGCTAATACCTTATATAAGCACAAGCTGGACAGTCAGAACTTCTTGAGGAACTTCTTGAAGAACTTCTTGGAGCAAGCCACGTGGAGGCTGGAGAAAGTTATTTTGATTTTGAGAACAGGAGAAAGTTATTTTGATTTTGAGAATGGAGCTTCTGCTGAAACTTTTCTTCTGGGAACTTATGCTGAGACTTTTCCTCTAGGAACTTCTGCTGAGAGCTTCTGAAAACCATGCTGAGGAGCTACCATGAGTGAGAGAGGAGGATCCCTGCTTAAGGGAACCTGTTCTGTTGTAAAGGCATGGGAATGTGGGTGTTCACCACACTAACCATGTGTACCAATTTCATGGTTACTGTAATGACTTTGACTTTCTGGTTCTGGGAGTCAGTTTTCTGGTATTTGAATAGCCTTTGGTTTTGTCCTCCATGTGGAGAGCCTGTTACATTTTGTGATTCACAGCTACACCAGCATATTCATAACCACCATGGCCATTGTGAATATTGCATTGTTGTTAAAATAGTTCAAGTAGTTAGACTCAGTCACTCACTGAAGAAACTAGCAAGCATCCTCCAGAGGCTTTTCTACTCAGGGTGTAAGGGATTCATATCTGCTTTACTTCTCCAGCCCGGTCAAAGTCCAGTCAGGGTGAGAAACTCAAGAATGAATCCCTTAGAATTAGCTACCACAGAAGAAAGTGAATTTTCAGATAGTAGAATAGTTCAAGCAGACTTTCTGGGAAGATATAGATGGGATTCATGGTTCAATCTTCAACCACCTCTACCTCTACTAGAAACTAGGACTCCACCCTTGGCTCTCTTGTCTCTGATGGGTAAATCATTTGCCTCATCTTACCAGGGCCCAGACCTCCATGATTGTAATGGTAATGTAATCTGAATTTGAAGATCCCTTTTTGTATTGGCAAGTAAGCAGGTACTTAGCACTTAGTAACTAATCAAACCTCTGTGAAAGAAACAGAAGGTATGAACCCCTGTTCCTGATATAACAGGAAGGGGATGGCTGAAACAGTAATAGCTAATGCTGTGGGTATGTAAGGAAAAGCCCCATAGAGGAAAGGTAAGAATTTCTTGGAGCACCAGGGAGGCAGAAGCAGAAGCAGCTGCCAGGAGGAGGCTGAAGAGGAGGCCAGGAGCCCAGGAGCCCCTCTCCCACCCCAGGCTGGATAAGGTGATTCTGATTTTTTTTTTAATAAGCTACAGAAGACTGAGGAAGTATGACCAGGATGCTAAGACTTTGTTTGTGGCTTGGTTGAGCCTTGAATTTCCAGGAACAGAAATTGTGAAGGATTTGAGATGGACTAGACCCTGTGAGTTCCAATATGGAGCAGGAACTGCCTGGAGAACTGGACAAGGACCTGGGAGCTGTCTGCCTCTAAATCCAGGTGACTTGTGGATTCAAGTAGGAGTTAGGACCATAGAAGGGGATCCAGGGAATCTGAGAGACCACCCCAAGTCAAGCTGAAAGAAGACTTCACTTGTATACTGTATACTGACTGAGGAATTGTAAATTTACTAGTGACCTAGGGTGGAGAGTCTGTGTATTTTCTAATGATTGTACTTAGTGATTAATGATGCTTAGTAACTGACTGCTGAATAAGTGACTGATTAAGACTTTGACTATTGTACTTTGAGATGATTGAATGACTGAGTAAGGAGGCAAACCTCCTTAGGGATACCAGATGATTATTTTTTGTTCAAAACTTTGTGGCCACTATGGTAGAATCTATGTGACCATTTTAATGATAAACTGTTGTGAATACTATATTGTGATTTTCTGTGAATGTTTTTCTCTGATTTGTTATAGAATAAATAGAGTGTTCACTATACTGTGTAATCAGAACCTTAAAAGCTGTTCATAGTAGCATTCTTCTGGAAAGCTGCTTGTGCATGGCATTACAATGATATATCCAGTAGTCTCTTTACCATCACTGTCCCCCATTAATATCCTCCCTCCCCCTTTCCTACATCATTTTATGTGCTGTCTTTTCTCATGGAATATAAGTTCTTTGCAGGCAAGGACTATCTTGCTTACTTGTATTCATTATCTCCAAAACTTAGTATGGGAACATAATAAACTCTTAATAAATGCTTTATCTATGCATTTACCAAGCTCTGTTCCTATTTGTTTGCCTGCATGTCCACTTGTCTATCTGGTTAGTAAGAGTCATACTGCTGTTCATCCTTCATTTTCAAAGAGGATCTATGACATCACGGTGATGTCTTGACTTGCGCATGAAATGAATTTAAGTGAGTCAGAGTCGCACAAAGTCATCAGCCTCACTCTCTCTTTTCAGAGTAATGGAAGGCCAGTGGCATAAAGGCCAACTGTTCATTTTACTGTTTCCAGGGGAGTCAGAGCTCTGGAGGTACTTTCTTATGAATAATCTTATAAGAGGAAAGAAAATCAGATTCCTTGGCAACCTAGGATACAGTGGCTGCTTGGCATCTTCCACTTCCACTTCCACTTGACCCAGTGCTAGATGCTGCACAGTACCTGCTTCAGTCGCCTTACTGGCCAATGGAACAAATTGTTCTCCTCTGCCTATTCCATTGTGGAAAGTCTTCACATCCTTAGGGTAGACATCCCCCTAACTCATCAACAGGTTTGAGGTCTCTCAGTCACTCTCAAATTCATTTAACCCATCTGCCAGGAGTGGTCACTGCATATGCTACAGCTTCTTAGAGCCCCATGGGTGAGAGTTGAGTGAAGATGAACACCAGAGGTGGTGAACAACCCATATACCAGAAGTTCAAACCCTCCTTGAACACCCCACATAAACTTGTACTAGATCACTTCTGAAGCCCCTGTTAACTATAAGAATTATTTGATTCAGTGACCCTGGCTTATAACACCAGATAATCCATATCAGTTCTGATTAAAATCTTAGAAGCATTAGAGCATAATTACATGGCCATACTGTTGGCAAAATTTCCACTTTTGAAATGTAATGGCAGAGAGGTAAATTCTCCCTGGCAAGGAAAGGAAAAGAGAGAGCCATGTTCGAAAGTTTGTGCTCCATTTCCTGCTCAGATGAAACCATCCTGTCAAACATGGGGAGGAGTCAATTCACTTCCAAATTCTCTATGAATCTGCCAGTGGTCTTGCCCATAATCCCAGAGAACCTCTGGTGATTTCTTCTGCCCAGGTCACTGATATGATTTGTATCTGCATTCAGATTCCTAATTACACCTATCCAAAGACAAGGAATGTGGAGGAGATATATAGGAGTTGTGCTTGCAAACCTTCTCAAGCAATCACTTCATAAAGGAATGGATCGGCAAGAATAGGGATTAAGGTTTTCAAATAGAGAGCAGTTTATTTTGCAATTAACAAAACGCAAGAAGGCCTTTTGTGAAATGCTTAGTTTGGGACCCCTAGAATTTAACTGCTGCACTGGCATTTGAAACCAAATTTCTTTCCCACTTTCAGTTTTCTCACCTGTAAAGAGAAGGAATCATTTTGGTCTCTAAAATGATATTTAAGGTCACTTTGAGCTCGAAAAACTGCGACCCTCGCTCACAATCCTAAACCAAATTTTATGGGCATTGTGCTTGTTATGCTATAATAAAGAGTTACTATTGTCATGGTATTCCCATAAAAAATCAGTACTGTAATAACCAAAGACTCACCTTCCAAAGAACTGATATGACAGAGAAAAATGCAGAACAAAATTTTTTAACAAGACACTGAGATACCTAGGGTAAGGCTTGAATCTCTTTTTTCCCTCAACCCCATGTCATATTTACTTCTTACCTAGTCTGTTTTTTTTCCCATAAGTGACTATCTCTTAACTCTTCTCCTTTATTATCAAAAGATCATAGCCCTGGAGCTGAGAGGGACATCAGAGGTCTTCTAGTCTGATCCCAACTTTTTACAGACAAGGAAACTGAGATCCAGAAAAATTAAATTACTTATACAAGTTTAGCTTATAGAAACAGGGTGTAGTCTCAGGTTCTGTGAAGCAGCTAGCACACTCTACATAAGCAACTAGATTCCCTCATCTAATCAGAATACATTAGTTTTATGTAGCACTTTTCTTCCAAAGGATTTAAAGGCAGCTTGAAAGTTCAAAAAGTACCTTAAAGAAAGGAAGAGTCCAAAGCATCACTGTCATTTTGCTAAGGGGATTTGACATTCTCTTTTGCTGAAGAGCTTGGGATTTAGAAAGATGGTAGGCAAGTTGCTTTTCAAAGAGGATGTTTGGAAAGGCTGCATTAAGAATGATAGTAGCAATAAAGTTATATTAGCCATCTGGAGCACTAGCATTCTCTACAGGGTGAAGCTACTCAGCTGTTGAATGCAGCAGACAGATGTGGGTAGAGAGAGAAACAGTGCTCTCTCTACCATAACAGAAAAGAGAATGGAGTTGGGTATAAGAAGGCATAGAGGTTTGATGGAAGGGGGAGGGTTAAACAGAATACAAGTGGGATAAGATGAAAATCTCCGCAATATATAAGTATATAAAACAGATACATTGGTGTATACATTTATACACACAGTACATATACATATACATATACATACATATATGTGTGTGTACTGGAGATCTTAGATAATTTTCTGTGCTGCTCCCATTTAAAAAAACAATATTAATGGTGACTGTAATCCAAGGAATCTGCTTTTCTTTCCTCTTACAAGATTTTTCATTAGAAAATACCTCCAGAGCTCTGACTCTCCTAGAAACAGTGAAATGAACAGTTGGCCCAGAGCATGGAATGAGATCGGCCTAGAAGGATATGTGATATCTCCTGGAAGCAGGGGAAGCAGTAGCAGTGCACCATTTTGAGTCATTTTCTTTAAGTCTATGCCTAGCTACTATTCTTCATACTTGAACTTCTTTGTGTGGAGTTGGGACATTTTCGGCCAAAAATCAGTAAAACAGAGCTGTGTGCTTCCATCCCCAGCCTCATGAGAGGGACTGAACAGAAGCACAAACACAGGTGTCACTGTGATTTATGAAGTAATTAATAAACAATTAAGGTGTCTTGGAGCACAATTATACATTTTATTTCAACCGCCCTACAAAGAAATAGTGTTTCCACAAACTAGCATCTAACACACAGCCTTGCTCATAATAGGTGCTCAATAAAGATTTGCTCATTTGATTTGAAGCCAGGGTTGAGAATGGGCCACATTAAGAGGAATGAAACCTGATCAAGTTTCTCTATACCAGTCCCTAGAATGAACAAAAAGAACATTCAGAAGCAGTGATTTTATTATTTCTGTCCTACAATATCCTTCTTCAATCACAAGATATTCTGACAAGTCCCTTGGAAAATTTGCACCTCAAACTCCCTAGAGTTGTGCATATGATTCATGACCAAGGGGTTTGATGAAAACAGGTATATTTAAGTGCTTTAACAAAGCTCAAAGATCCAGAAACTGTGGCTCAGTCAAGCTTGTGGCAGCCCACCTGTTAAAAAAAAAATCCTGCATCTCTTTCAAGGTCCCACTGTCCATTTAAGCTCCTAGGGCGTCCATGAGCTTTGGGCCCCTATGCTTCAGGAAATGGTTGCTATCCTTGAAGTGGGTGGGCATCAAAGCCTTACACAGTCCATAACCCTACAGTGGAAAAAAAAGAAAAAAGAAAACATCATCAGGCAAATAATTTCAGCAAATGGAAGGAAATTCAGAGCTTCTCTCTCCAAACTGCCTCCAAGTCAGGTATTCTCTCTTCCACACCCTCAAAAAGTGTTCATACAGCATTCACTTAAAAGATAAAATCACATAACAGACACTAGTCAGAAGGGACTTCAATGACATTTATATAGTCTGTCCAATATCCCAAGACAATACCCACAATAACATATTTAGCAAGTGGTCTTCCAGTCTCTGCTTGAAGACCTCCAGTGAAGAGGAATCCATTATTTCTCTCTATTTGCCAAAGGAGATGCCCCCTGCAATGTGTTGAATCCAAGCCCTCCAAAGCACATGGTGCATACAAGTTCAGAGTTTAAGATTCCACAAGACAAAAGGGGACAACAAACACTGTGCAAGTAGGGGGAAACCCTCAGCACATTAAAAAAAATTCTATATGATAACAGGATAAAACTCCAGGAGAAGAAAATAATGTTGTACCAAATGCATGAAGAATCCAGGAAGAAAGAATGAATTCCTTCCATTCTTGGCCACAAGGAAGGCAAGGTTAGAAGTCCCAATTAAATCATAATATCGTATATTTAGAGTTACAAGAAATCTTAGAGGACATATAGTCAAACCCTATCATTTTCTAGATGAAAAAATTGAAACTCATTGAGGTAAAGTGACTTATAGAAGGTCATGCAGGTAGTATTGGAAGTGCAATTTGAATCCAGATTTTCCAACTCCAAATTCAGTGCTCTTCCTATTGTCTTCTGCTGATACTCAAGGCAAGTAGTAAAATCAAAATTCTTGATGAAAATCTTAAGGAGACTAAACAATTTAGAACAGAAGTGATGAACTTTAACAAAGCTAAATATTATTTTAAAAGGAAAAATGGAAAGAACAACTAAAAATTCAATCATAAAGTAAAAAAACAATGTTAGAACAAAGTCAAAGGACAACAAAAGTGGAAGAATTCATAAAATATCAAAAACAGCAAAGAAAACAAATTATAGATAGATAAAGGATCATCAAGCTTTAAGAAAAGCACAACGAAATGTAAAAAAACAAATAGATATATTTCATGAGGTTATAAATGAAAATTTTCTAAAAGCATATTCTAGAAGAGAGAACAATAAAAACAACATTCACATATCAACACTATGAAGAAACTCCAAATTTAACACAGCCATAAAGGTGATTGCCAAATCCTAGAGTTCTCAGGGCAATATTGCAAGCAGCCAGGCAGGCATAGTTGACAATCAAACACAAGTTATTCTGACAAGGGATTTATTCCTATAGGAATAAATAACTTCACACATTTCTCTAGGGAACCAGAGCTGGGCAGAATCTTTGAAGGGAAAATTCAAGGAACAAAGAAATCTAAAAAAATAAACAAGTGTAGAATACTTAAAGGACTAAGCAATGACCTGGCTTTTACATCCTGAATAGGAGAGAAGAAACTATTCTTCTTTTTGAATCACATCATTTCTGAGCATAAATGAGGGAAAAAGAAAGATAAACTTGGGGCATAGATATCCATCATCTGTGGCAACACCACCACCACCCCAAAAGAGAAAAAAAATTAATGCTATAGGAAAGGAATAGGTAGGACGAGGGAAGAACTTACTACTTCTTAGAATTGGGGTGCCGTAGAAAATATTATTGAAAAAGAAAAGTGAGGGATGCAGGAAGTAGGAATGTCATCAATTTATATTAACAAGGTCAGAAAGATTTTAAAACTAGCATGGCAAAAATAAATACAATCAAAAAAAAGGGGATTATTCTGGCACAAGGGGAGACACGAGGGGAATTTGAGAGGCAGAATTAGAGAGTGAATAACCAAAGCAAGCAAACTAATATCACAGCAGAGTAATTATAAAAGGTGGAGGTGGGGGAGGGAAGAAAGAGGAAGGCTGAATGGTTTATGTTTGACCTGAGAGAATTAAAGAAGAGGGAAGAATGCTGAGGTCAAATTATCCCAATCAATATAAGCTACAAATAATGAACTCTGCTTTCATACTACTTTTTTCTCTATTCTCTTTTTTCTTACTTTTAATTTTAGGATATGAAATAGTGAGGGAAAGAAAAACATGAGAACAGGATGTTATGGAAGGAAACGCGTAACAATCATAACAGCAAATATGAATGGGACAAATTTACCCATGTAACAAAGGAGAGTAAATAAATGGATTAGACAGCAAAATCCAACAATTTCTCATTTATGAGAAAACACTTAAAACACAAATTTTCTACACAGTTAAAATGAGGTATTGAAGTAGAAGTTATTATGTTTCAGCTAAACAAAAAAAAACACAAGAAGAGCAATCATGATCTCAGACAAGGCAAGAGAAAAAATAAACATGGTAAAGCAAGATAAATACAGAAACATCATTATGCTTTAAGTCACCATCTACAGTGAAACAATACTCAAATATATAACTGCCCGAATGGATTTCTGAATTCATCAATGTAGATATTCCTTTTAGTGATGCATTAAAACCCACCCATGTCTGCCTCTACTGTGTTAATCCTTCTAGAACTTTACCATAGGGGAACCACTCAACATATTGGGTGCTTTTATCCCTTCCTCTTGACGTTGTTAGGATAGTGGTGCTCAAATATATATGCAACAAATTACACATCTAAGTACTTTAACAGAAACTAACTGAACTATAAGAAAATTTCGACAAGTATTAGAAACTTCAACATGCCTCTGTCATACTTAGACAAATCTAACAGAAAGATAAACTGAAAAGAAAGTAAGTAAAAGAATAGAATATTCAAAAAATAGATCTGACAAACTGCTGAGAATTTAATGAAAATCTTAAGGAATAAACTATTTGCTGATATTATGTGCCTGTTACCTTTACAAAAAAAAAATGATCATGTGTGAAGTTACAAACAAATGTAGAAAAACAGAAACATAAAACACATACTTGGCATACTAAAACATAATAAAAATTATAATAAGTAAGAGAGATATAAGAAGTAATTCAGACTAAAATAGAAATGAAATAGCGCAATCCTAAAGAATTCCTGGGTCAAAAAACAAACATAGAAGCAACAAATATTGAAGAAAATTATAATGGGTGGCTAGGTGGCTCAGTGAATAGAGCACTGGCCCTGGAGTCAGGAGGACCTGAGTTCAAATCTTGACCTCAGACACTTGACACTAGCTGTGTCACCTTGGGGAAGTCACTTAACCCCAATTGTCCTGCCTTCCCCCTGCAAAACATAAAAACATTAAAAAAAAAAAAAGAAAAGAAAATTATAGTAATGAGACAATGTACCAATATGTGTGGGGTACAACTAAACTAATCCTTACAGGAACGCATATATCTAAACATTTATATCAAAAAGAGAGAAAAAAGATCAATAAATAGAGCATAGAACCTTTTTTTTGGAGGGGGGAAGGCAGGGCATTTGGGGTTAAGTGACTTACCCAAGGTCACACAGCTAGGTAAGTGTCAAGTGTCTGAGGCCACACTGAAACTCAGGTTCTCCTCACTTCCGGGCTCTATTGTGCCATGCAGCTGCCCCAGTACAGAATCTTTAAAAAAATTGAAAGCGACAAAAAACCACAAAATCAGAACAGAAAAATTCTGAAAATCAAAAGAAATATATTTTTTAAAACCCACTGCTGATGATTCTCAAATCTTCCTTTGCTGCCCCAATTTCTCTGCTTATCTCAGTCTCATGTCTCTAATTGCCTGTTAGACATCTTGAAATGGATATTCAATAGACATCTTAAACTCTATATGTCCAAAATACAATTCCTTATTTTCTCCCTAAACCTTCCCTACCTCTTGCCTTCCCTTTTACTATAGAGAGCAACATCACCCCTCAGTCCCACAGGCCCACAACCAAGAAATCTTCCTGGATCCCTCACTATCTCTCACTGCCATATGCAAGCTCTTGACAAGGCCTGTCAATCTCACCTTTGCAGCCTCTCTTGAGTATGCCCCCTTCTCTCCTCTGACACTGTCACCACTCTAGCGCAGGCCCTCATTGCTTCATGCCTTGCTTATTCCAATAGCCTGCTGTTTGCTATAACTGAGGTCTCTCAACACTCCAACTCATCCTCCATTCAGCCACTAAAGCTTTTCTTTCTAAAGTTCAGGTTTCATCATGTCATCCCTCTACTCAATAAACTCCAGTGGCTCCCTATTTCCTCCAGGAGCAAATACATGTTCTCTTTGATATTCAAAGCTGTTCACAATCTAGCCTCCTTCTACATTTCCAGTCTTCTTACACCTTTCTCCCTATAATGCATTCTTCAACCCAGTGACATTGGCCTCCTGACTGATCCACAAATAAAACACACCACCATGCCTAGAACATTCTCACTCCTCTCTTCCAACGACTAACCTTCCTTGATTCCTTTAAGTACCAATTAAAATCGCACCTTCTACAAGAAGTCTCTCCAGTATTTCTTAATTCCAAGACTTTCCCTCTTTTAGTTATTTTTCATTTGTCCTATATATGCATTGCTTCATATATTTTTGTTTACAAGTTTCCCCCATTAGACTATAATCTTCTTGAGGGAAGTGACTTCTTTTTCTTCTTCTTGTATCCCCAGTGGTCAGCACAATGTCTGGCACATAGTAGGTGGTTAATCAAGGTTTTCCAGTTGATAAACAACATTGTAATTTTTAGACTTATGCAAATAATCTGTTAGCCAGTTTATTTTTTTAAAAAGGAAAATTTAGACCTCCAGAAACCAAGATGGTGAAATAAGCAGGAAATTGCCATAACTCTCCCACATTTACCTCTAAACAACCATAAAACAGTGTCTCAAAACAAATCCTGGAACAGCAGAACCAGGAAAAAGATGGGGTGAAACAATCTTTAAGCCCAAGAAACTTGGAAGATTGGCTGGAAAGGTCTGTCTCACTCTAGTAAAAGTGGAGTGCAATCCAGGACAGGAAATGTCCCAGCAAGTCCCACCTCAGTGAAACTTCAGGAGGTCTTGAGCCCCAGCACAGTGGAGCAAGCAAACGCCAACATTAGGACCCCTCCCCACATACACATACAATTGCCTCAGCATAGCCAGGGAATTCCTACTCTCTAGCTCTGAGAACTGCTATGTGCTACAGTGTAGCCCTGGGCAAACAGGCAATATCCAGAGGTCAGATTTCCACATGCTTCAGTGTATCCCAAGGGAAATGCAGAAACACTCCACAGGCCTCAGCACATGCCAGACACCTGTACTAGGACCCTGGCTCAGCACCAAGCAAGCTTCCAGACCCCTATGACCTCCAGCAGTGCTAGCCACACCCCATCATACCCCGTCAGCACAGCATCAGACACAAGGCCCCCTGCCCCAGATCTCAAGGCAACGTTAGTGCAGCACCAGGTAAACAGCCAGGGTCTACAGCCCCTTGCACAGGAAACCTGAGAGGGTGCCCCTTCCTCCCTGAGAGCAGAGCTCAAATTGAAAAGAAAGGGAAAAGGCCAAAAAATGATAAGCAAAAAAGAACAAAAAAGAAAAAAGAATCTCATCACAGAAAGTTATTTTGGTGGCAGGGAACATCAAGACACAGACTCAGAAGAGGTCAACAATGGCAAAACATGTCTGGGCAAAACCCGAAAGAAAAATGAGAAGTGGTCTCAAACCTAGAAAGAGCTCATGGAAGAGATCAAAAAGGAGTTTAAAAATCATATAAGAAAGGCAGAAGAAAAATTGGGGAAAAGAAATAGAATGATGCAAGAGAATTATGGGGAAAGAGTCAACAGCTAAGAAAAAGAAAAAAAAATTCTTAAAAAGTAGAATTGGCCAAATGGAAAAGGAAATACAAAAATTCACTGAAGAAAAACTCCTTAGAAAGTACAATTGGTCAAAATTAACAAAAGTTAATTAAGGAAAACAACTCATTGGGCAAGTGGAAGCTAACAACTGTATGAGACATCAAGAATCAATCAAAACAATTCAAAACAATGAATAGAAGAAAATGTAAAATACTTCACAGTAAAAACAACTGACCTGGAAAAAAGACACAAGAGAGACAGTGTCAGAATCATGAGAATACCTGAAAGCCATAATCAAAAGGAGAACCTGGACAGCAGCTGCCAAGAAATTATCAAGGAAAACTGTCCTGATATCCTAGAACCAGAAAGCAAAATAGATGTCAAAAGAATCCACAAATCGCCTCAGGAAAGAGATCCCAAAATTAAATCTCCAAGGAACATTGTAACCAAATTACAGGTCAAGGAAAAAATGCTGCAAGTGTCCAAAAAGAAACAATTCAAGTATCAGGAAGCCACAATCAGGATCACGCAAGACCCGGCAGCTGCAACATTAAAAGATCAGGGGTCATGGAATGTGATATTCTGGAAGGCAAAGGAGCTGGGACAACAACCAAAAATCACTTATCTGGTGAAATTAAGCATAATGCATCAAGGGAGAAAATGATCATTCAATGAAATAGAAGGATTTCAAGTTTTCAGTTGAAGAAGACTAGAACTAGGCCAAAAATCTGATCTCCAATATAAAGACTTAAGAGAAGCACAAATAGGTAAAAGGGGAAAAGAAACCATAAAGGATTCAACAGAGCTAA